>CAUYPO010114608.1:0-24754 GCA_963574435.1 Cheirogaleus major | reverse complement strand
CATCCCCCAGCCCAGGGTCCACCTCTCGGTCACACTATTGCTCCCTTCAGGACGCACAGAGCATTTCTGACACCTAGAAAATAGTTATCACCTCCCAGTGCCTTGTGATCATTTAATTTCAAATTCCTCCACACAGACAAGGGGCTTCCAACGCTTTTGCTGGCAACGCTGGGGTGTGAAATGTTTTACATCTACATAAAGTGACGTCAAAGTTTCATGAAGCAATGCTTTCTCTGACTGTGTTCTATGCACCCTGAGATTTTTTTTTAGTAGGTTCTATTTTATTTTATTTTTTAAGTGCTGATTGCAACAGGCCTTGCCTGGCAGTTTGAAAAATCACTGGCAGGGCAGAGTGGCCAGTGAGGGAGGGAGCCAGTTTAAGCTGTTCCCAGGGCTGTGTGGCACTGTGTGAGCCGCCCTGACCAAGTGGGACCCCGAGGGCTCCCTCTGGGTTACCTGGACCCAGCATCGACAGCACCTGCTGTCCCCCCCTCAGGGAAACGGCCACATCCCCTAGGTCTGAGATTCAGGGAGCTCCCAGATCCGTTGAGGCCATTCACACCATCCCCAAAGACATGTTCCTTTAGGATTTTGCCCAGAGCTCCCCTTTAGAGGGGAGGTGCTCCTTCGCTGTGTGCATCTTGGTGTGGAAGGGACTAGCAGTGAGAGCTTGGGAGACTTGAACCTCTTCCTGGAGACCAGCCAGGGCTGCGCAGGGTGAGGAGGAAGAAGGGAGGAGGATGCTGAGGGGACACCGGCTCCAGGAGGAGCCCATCCCCAGGCGCCATCCTGAACCGCCAGCCTCTCATGGCTCTGCCGAGCCCCTCCTCTTCCCCCGCTGCACGACCAGCCTGCACTTCCCAGCTTCCTTCGCCACCGAGTGTGGCCAGCAACCAAATTCAGGCCCATGGATGGTGCGTGGCCATGACGGGCAGAAGAAGGTCCAGGCCTGGCCCATCACAGCCACCCGGGCCTGGCCCTCCACACTCTTCCCTCCTCCTCAGTCCGATGCAGGGAGCGCAGGGACCTTGGAGGCCCTGCACGGAAGATGGAGGGGACAAATACCGAAGGGTCCCCAAATCGCTGCTTAGACAGACACCATCTGCTCACCAGGGTCACTCATTCTGAACCTCCCATGATGGAGAAATAAATGTACTTATGTTAACCCACTAGGATACAGGGATCACCCAAGCTGATACGCAAATGTTCTCCAAATTTCTAAACTATCCAAGTTCAAGGAAGTGGAGGAAGACAGTCTCCAATGTAGCAAATTGAATTTAGCAAAAAATTACTTTGAAACAGGAAATACCCTGTATGCTGTGTTGGATAGTGTCTCTCCAAAAGTTACGTCGACCTGGAGCCTCAGAATGAGACCTTATTTGGAAATAGGGTCTTTGCGAATGTGACCAAGTTAAGGTGAGGGCACATGGGGTAGGGCGGACCATTGCCCGGTGACTGTGTCCTTACAAAAAGAGAGAAATTCAGACACGCAGAGGACAGGCCGTGTGAAGACGGCCAGAGACTGGAGTGATGTGGCCGCAGATCGGGGAACACCAGGGCGCAGCACGCGGGAGGCAGGGAGGATTCCCTCCTAGAGCCTTCTGGGAGAGGGAGGCCCTGCTGACACCGTGGTGGGGATCTCTGGCCTCCAGAACTGTGAGAGAATACATTCCTGTTGTTTTAAGCCACCCAGTTGTGACACTGTGTTGCAGCGGGCCCAGGAAATGTGCTCTGTAATCAAAGCTTTGTGTAACTGTAAGAAATTGCACTGCTTTTTGCCCAGTTCTGGGCCAGGCCCTGTGCTCTTAGAAAATGACCATCCTGCGTGTGCGCTTCCGGCTGGAGGACGTGAGCTGAGACCCCAGGCAGGGGACCCTCCTCTGCTCAACCAGCCAGAGAAATCCCCCTGGGCCAGCTTGCTGCGAGACCCGCAGAGCAGGCAAGCTTGCTGCTCAAGCAAAACGCGGGCTCTTCAGCCCCCAGCCAGGGCGTAACTGCCCGAGGGTGGCTTGGCCGCCGTGGTCCGCGCCCCGGGGAGGCGAGACTGGAACGCGCAGACCAGGAATGGCCCGACGCAGGGTCTTCGACTCCCCCCAAGCTGCTCCTGGAACCCGACCCGAGGGCTGCATGTCTGTTTGTCAGCCCAGGCCACACGTGTAGACCAGAATCAGAGAGCTTTTCACCAACCTCACTTCAAGCATTCAGAAATACGACAAATCACGCGGTAGATGGCTTCCGGAATCAAATTTTAAAAGGCAAAACCTACTGTAAGCACAATAGCTAATCGGACTACCTCCAGGAATGCGGGTGCGCGTGCGTCTTCTTAAACGTGAATCATCGCTCCGGGTTTCAGTTGCTGGAGCCGCGGGACCAGGGCACCACAAACGGCGTGGTTTAAACAACGCTAATGTATCCTGTCACGGTTCTGGAGGCCGGAAGTCCAAAATCAAGGTGTCAGCGAGCTGGCTTCTTCCGAGGCTGAGAACAAACCTGTCGCAGGCCTCCCCTCCAGATCCCGGTGGCTCGCGGGCAATCTCTGGTGCTCCTTGGCTCAGAGAGGCATCACCGTGACCTCTGCCTCCATCTTCTCAGGGCGTTCTCCCTGGCGCAGGGCTGTCTCCAAAGGTCCCCTTTTTATGAGAACACCAGTGGGAGTGGATTAGGGGCTGGCCTCACTGCAGTGTGACCTCATCCCAACTTAACTCATTACTAAATCTGCAATGTCCCTATTTCTAAATAAGGTCACATTCTAAGGTACTGGGGTTTAGGACTTAACATATGGATTTGGGGGGGCACAATCTCACCCATAAACTCCACATAAATTATTTTTGTTAATAACATGTACCTTAATGTATTCAGTTTGCCGTAAGTGGGTTTAAAATTTTTTTTTTTTTTTTTTTTGAGACAGAGTCTCACTCTGTTGCCTGGACTAGAGTGCCGTGGCGTCAGCCTAGCTCACAGCAACCTCGAACTCCTGGGCTCAAGTAATCCTCCTGCCTCAGCCTCTCGAGTAGCTGGGACTACAGGCATGCACCACCACGCCTGGCTAATTTTTTCTATATACTTTTAACTGTCCAGCTAATTTCTTTCTATTTTTAGTAGAGATGGGGTTTCACTCTTGCTCAGGCTGGTCTCAAACTCCTGACCTCCAGCGATCCTCCTGCCTTGGCCTCCCAGAGTACCAGGATTACCCGCCCAGCCTCTTAAGTGGGTTTAATATGCATAACAATAAAATGAGAGTAATAACATATCCCCTGGGGACAACCACTTTGAAAAACTTTTTGGAAGTTCTTAAAAAGCTGAACATAAGCCGCTCTCAGTGTTGTGTTCACCACAGGGAGCAGCACTCCTGCTAGTTGCTAGAAACTGAAATCTTTCCTAGTGCCCCGTCTCAACAGGAGGACAGGTGACTACGCTGTGACGTGTTCACGCAGGGGAATTCTGTTCAGCAACAAGGCGCAAATGCCAGCCTCGCACAGCAACACAGAGGGATCTAGCCAGTATAATACCAGAAAATCGGGCACCGAAGAGAATAGACTGTTTCATTTCATCTACGTGCAGTTCACAAAGAGGCAAAAGGCTTCAGGAATGAAAATAGCAGTGACCTTTGGGTGTGGGCAGCAGCTGGCAGGTGCACGGATGGAGGAGCCATGTCTCTGTTGCTGACGATGTTATTTCTCGGTCTGGGTGCTGATTGCAACGGCATGTTGGGTTTGTGGAAATTCACTGAGCTAAAGTTATGATATGTGCACGTTTTTGTATGTAAATTATACTCCATGAAAAGTTTGATTAAGAAAAATGTCCCTCGTCTCTATTAATTGCTAGTGCAATGATTTAGGGCCAGTTACCTAACATCCCTCAGCCCCGGCTTCTTTTCTCTTGTAAAATGATGACAGTACCCAGCCGATAGAGTCAACGTGAGAAAGAATGTAAGTTTCTGGCACAGAGTAACTGCTCAGTAAATGACAGCATTTCTTTTTTTACTAGGCAAAATGAATCTTTGGTGGTGAAAGTGAGAAACTGGGGAGTAATGACAGGTGGGGCACGAGGGGCTTCTGGGGTGCAGCTGGCGGAGGGAGCCCAGCGGTGGTCACGGGCATGTGCTCGCCTGGTCACAATTCGTCCTTCCAGCCGGGCGCTTGAGTCCTGTGCCTGGCTGTGGGCATGTCATACTTCAATAGAAGGAAAGTTTACCAAAAATGCAAATAAAAGTATCCATTTCATAGATTGTGGGAAAAAGGAGATACGCTACATAAGGCATTTAGTACAGTGTCTCCCACGATTTAAGAGCTCAGTAGCTATCTGCCATTGTAGCTGCACAATCCCTTGTTCAAAAAGCTCTGGGGTGTTGGCATTCAAGTTTGGGGGGGTCCCAGGTAGATGATACGGGGCATATCCTGAACATCACTGCCATCCCTAGCAGAAAACACAGCACTGCTGTTCTCTCCAGGGGGTAAAGAAAGTCTATAAATAGCCCAAGTCAGTTCAGATCAGTTTTGCCCCAGTGGGTTTTGTCTCCAAATTACCCTCCACAATTTTCCAGAGTGTTCTGGGTTGCAGAACCGTGGAGACGGGGTCAGGTACCTGTGTTTTCGCCGCCATGCTGTGGATGGTGTGATGTGGTTTTCTGCAACTGGAAACTGGATCGTTTGCATGTGCTGTGTGTGCTCCCGTGCATCCTTTTCGGTGTCAGGTGATGCTGCCTGTTCTGCAGAGACTTGAAAACTGAAAGGGAAGCAGGAAGTCCCTCCAGGGCTCAGCTAAACAGATGCTGCAGTTTCCACCAAACCTCAGGCCACCCTGGCATCTCAGCAGTTTCTCCAGGTTGGCCTGACACAGCCCAACGCCAGGGCCCTCAAGAGTTTCCCAGACACCAGCAGTTCCATCCTCTTCCCATCTGTGCCCGTGCTGGGCCTGGCAGCCCCGGTGAGGAGGTCTCATGGGTATGGGATACCCAGTGGGTGGAGGATGCCTGGTTAAATGCGAATTCAGACCGAGAACAAATAATTCTTTGTGTAAGCATATCCCATGCAATACTTGAAATATACCTATGCTAACAGGTTATTCATTATTTACTGGAATCCAGATTTAACTAGCCGTCCTGCGTTTCACCTGGCAGCCCTCCAGAGGGTGCATCTCCGAGTCAGAGGGTCCCTGCAGAATAGCAACCCACAGTTAGAGGACGATGTGTGTCCCCCCCAAATTTCACATGCTGAAGCTCTAACCCTCAGAACTGCAGATTATAACTGTATTGGAGATAAGGTCTTTAAAGAGGTAATCTAGCTCAAATGAGGTATTTAGGGTGGGCCCTGATGCAACATGGCTGGTGCCTTAATAAGAAGAGGAGGAGAAAGAGAAGGCCACGTGGGGACAGAGCAAGGAAACCGCCGCCCGCAAGCCAAGGAGAGAGGCCTCAGGGGAAACCAAACCTGCCAACCTCTTGGTCTTCTCAAACTTCCAGCCTGCAGAACTGTGAGAAAATACACTTCCGTGGTTTAAGCACTCAGCCTGTGGCGCTGTGTTATGGCAGCCCTAGGAAACCAATGCACATGCCAGCCTGCTTAGACGGAGACGGGAGAAAACCCGTGTGGAAAGGATGTAGGAGCATCTCTAGACCTGCACGGGCTGGACCGGGAAGCAGAGCCCTCAGCACTGGAGGTGGCTTCCTCCCCGAACCCTCCGTGACACACACTCTGAGTGCAGACCATTTGCAAGCCCTTCCCCCTGCCTGTGGAGTCAATGCCACCCCGGGTTTCGGGGCATCCTTGCATAGACACAGTGTGCTACACCCTGCGTCTTACTGACCCACGCCCCCACATGCACCGTTCTGCACTTTGCTTCTCCATCAGCGACAGCCCTTGGAGCCCGCCAGGTCCATCCCCGTGCAGCAGCCTCCTCTTGAAGGCTAGAGTGGGCAAGTGTTGGGCAGGGCCAATGGGAGAGGCTGGAGCCTGTCTGACCCCTGATTAGGGGAAGCTCTAATCAGCCCCTTCTGTTTTGTAATGGAGAGTTGCTCCCCACTGGGCTGTGCGGCCCACCCTGCAGACCCCTGCCTCCGAGCAGGAGCTGTTGGTGTTGCTGGTGTCTCCCATCTGGGCAGCTCTCGGTGCCCTCTGTTCATCTTCCACTGACCTGTGGAGTCTCAGCAATCTGTCCTGATTAAACAGCCGTTCAAGGTGCCGATTCCTTGACCGAATGGCTGCAAGAGCAGGTATATGCGAACACATCTCCCTACTCCTGCCCGGGGCCCGAGGCGGGGTTCTCAGCTCTGCCCACCTTTGCACAGGGTCGTTCTCCGTTGCTGTCCTGTGCATTTCAGGACGATTAGCAGCATCCCTGGGCTCTCCCCACGAGATGCCAACAACAGCTCCCTGGCCCAGTTGTGACAACCAAAAATGTCTTCAGACATTGCTCACATCACCCAGGTTGGGAACCGCTATTCTCAAAGCTTCCGAATCCATCTCACCCCATAGCTCTATACACGGAGTAAGCAGATGATTCACCTTTGACCAGTGAAGGTTTCATTTGGAAGCAGCTGTTAGAACAGCAGAAAGAAAACTCTTCAAAGAGAAAAGAAAGAGCGTCCTGTCAGCGGAAACAGTCTCCCAACTCCGACGCTCCCACCTGCCTGGGTGTCCCCCCGTGACTGTGTTTGCTGCTGGGAAGCCGTCAAACCCCGTTTCCCTCGAAGAGAAAGGGCTTAAGCAATTCCTGACTCCACACCAGGACACCTGCCTCAGGTGCTCTGAGGCCAGAATGGGTCTTTCCAGAGGGTCTGGAGCAGCGCTGTGAAGTGAAGGGAAGCAGGTCCCTTCCCTTGACTGAGGGGCTCCTCCGTCAGGAACTCACTCGTTCGGTCCTCCCCAAAGCCAGGAGGTGGACGTCACTCGCAAGGACACTGAGGCCCTGATGGGCTTGATGAGAGGTGCTCGGGGCCACGTAACTCATGAAGGGCCAAGCTGAGAAAGGGACCTGGCGGGATCCCAGAGCCCACTCGCTTCCCACTCTGCCCTCTCTAATTCTACAATAGAGGCAATAAAATGCGGGCGCCCCGGAGCAGGGCAACCCTTTGGTGTAAATGTCCTCTGTCTTGTAAGTGGTGGGCACGAGACCCTCTCCTTGCTTGATGTCAGACGAGAGCACAGGGCACGCGCCGCTGAGCCCCTGAGGGTTGAAGGGAACATGGGTAGAGGGCACGGGCACGGACAGTGCGTGTGTGTTTCGTGATGTTGCCAAGGGCTGTCCCTTTATTTGCTATAACCCAGGTCCCGTTTTGAGGGCGCTAGGACAGTTCAGAAGCGGCAATCCATAGACACCTCTGCAGTGCCCAGGCACCTCTGCTGGCCAACTCCGGCAGGCAGAATCAGCCTAATAAATTGATGGTGTCATTGATTAGAACTTAAGGAGCCCCTAGTCCAGTGGTTCTCAATCTTGCTGCCTATTAAGATCGCCTGGGGAGCTGTGACACCTCCAGATGTCCACACTGCTTCCCACCAATTAAGTCAGGGTCTCCCAGGGTGGGACCATGCATCCGTGGTTTCCAGCTCCCCAGGTGATACCGAGGTGCGGTTGGATCCTCCCCTAGTAACCTGGCGCAGGCTTCTAACGTGCATCCGATGACTCAGGGATCGTGTGTACGTGAGAGTTCTGGTTCAGAAGGCTGAGTGGGCCTGAGGTTCTGCACATCTTTATGATTCTTGGATGGTTGTCACCTGGGAACTTGTTAGGTTCTCAGGCCCCACCCAGAACCCACAGAACAGAATCTGCATCTGAACAAGGCGCAGGCGAGTAGAATGCATGGCCCAGTTTGAGACGTCCTGCTGCAACCCAGAGTCTTTACTTGCCGATGAGGAGTGAGGTCCAGAGAGGAGAGGATGGGCCAGGACCCCACAGCTCTAGGAAAAAGTAGAAAGTTCCAGAAACCATGTTTGCCTGCCATCCAAATGTCTTCTTTCCGCCGTTTGCTGATCTCGGTAAAGAGCATTTGTTTCTCTGACAATGATGATTTTGGACAACACATAAAACTTCCCTTCCTGTTAAATTTAATTCAGGCATGAAACCTAACAGAACCCAAAACTTTAGGAAGGGAAGAGCAGAAATAGGGCTGAGGAAGATATAAAAATAGGACAGAAGCTAGGTGCCTTTTTCATCTTCTTTCTGATTAAAAAAGATCTGTTAGCATGAAGCCCACAGGTACGGTGACTCAGGTACAGGGGAGGGAAGCTCCGTGGGAAGTTTTGGATCATTCCTGTTAGAAGAATCAGAAATTCAGCCCTCGGAGGGCAAAAATATGAGCTTCTTTTGACTTTTTAAGGATAGGCCAGTTTCAGCATCGAGATGAAAAAATAAAATAAGGCAAAGGCATTAACCAAAAGGAAATGCTGTTTCCTCTATTTCTGAGCCACAAAGAGCTGGGACAACGCTGATGAGTCAGAAGCTGGTGGCCCTGAGGGAGCCGCCAAAGGAAGATGGTGGCTTTTTAAATGTCCCCTTCAAAGGCAGCCCTTCACCTTCCCAGTCTGGCCAAAAGCTATTCGGAGTCAAGTCAGGTGATTGAGATGGGTGACCAAAGTCAGTTCCATGTTAGGGGACAAATCCATGTGACAATGACTCGAGATGCCTGGTTTCTCCATGTGGGTTGTCACCTGATTCTAAAAGTAGCTCTGCACAAAATGTGGTTTGAGCAAGGACAGCTGCTCTGGGGAAAGCTTGGGACTCTTCGAGGTGCCTCCCTGAAGGGGACAAGTTGTTCTGGCAGGTTGTCACGTCCCCTCTGTCTGACTCCCACTCCTGCCTCATTTCTCTAGTGGTGACCACTCATTCTCAGACACAGAGCAGGGGATCATTATGGGTGCCACCAAGGAAAAGAAGATCACCGCCTGAGAAGGGGTCACGGGGACAGGCCACGGCAGGTGGCAGAGGGCAGAGCACAGAAGGGGGCAGACACCACCTGTATCAGTTTCCTGGGGCTGCCATAGCGATGTCCCACAAACTGGGCAGCTTAAACAGTGGAAAGTCCTTGTCTCCCAGTTCCGGAGGCTGGACGGCCAAGATCGAGGTGTCAGCAGGGCTGTGCCCCCCGCCCCCGAAACCTGTAGGGCTGAACCCTTCCTTGCCCCGTCCCAGCATCTGGTGCTGGCTGGCAATCTTTGGCACTCCTTGGCTGGCAGCTGCTTCACTCCGATCTCTTGTCTTTGTCGTTGTGCTTAGACCAGGGCACGGGGGTGTTTAGAGAAGGAATGAGTGTGGACAGCCCATGTGACCTGGGCAGAGGCCCTGTGAGCCAGGGGAAGTCGAGCCCCTGGGCACAGACTGGTCACTCCCTGGGGCCACCCTCAGCTTCCTGCATCTTCATCCTTAGCTGCCCGGGCCGCCTGCCACTCACCCCTGAGCATCCCATGCCTTGAGGCTTTGCTGCCCCATGTGGATCCCACATTTCACAGGGCAGACTCCCAAAGGCCCCTTCCCGGGGGCAGGAAGGGAGCCTTGGCCTGAAGAGACGCGGCAGAGGGGAGCGGAGGTCCCCACCAGCACCTGGGCCGTGAATTGGTTTCCTGGGGCTGCCAGGACAAACTACTATACTACAACCTGGGTGGCTTAGAACAATGGAAACACATTCTGCCCAGTTCTGGAGGCCAGAAATGATGACGGTGTTGACAGCCACACTCTCTTCAGCAGGTCCCTCCTCCTCCAGCCTCAGGTGGCTGCCCGCAGTCCCCCCCCCACCACCAGGGAGAGCACCCCAGTCTCTGCCTGTGGTCACAGGCCTTCTCCTCTTCCGCTTCCCTCTCCACGGGGTAATCTCCCCATCTCCAGAACCTTAACTTAATCACACCTGCAAAGTCTGCCAGGTAAGGTAACAACTGTAGTTCCCAAGGATTAAAACCTGGTGTCTTCGGGGCCATTATTCAGCCCACACCAGGCAAAGCTGACAAGGAGCCCATCTCACCCCCACAGGTACTGCAAGGGGGTACCCCGCTGAGGTCCTAGGGCTGCAGTCCAAGTACCAAGTGAGAGCAGAGCCCCTCCCTTGCCCTCTGGCTCTGACACGGTGAGGCCAGGGGTGGGTGTGCGCAGCTCAGATCCAGGCATGCCCCGATCCTCCTCCCTGGGACAGGAGCACCTCGCTGGCCGTCCAGGTGGCTCCCGTGCACAGCTCATAGCTCTTTCCCAGCCCCTACCCAGGGCCAGTGCTTCTGGACCCTAAATCCCCCTGCTCAAAGTGGGATGCTGGGCCAGCAGCAGCACCCTCACCTGGGAGACCTCTTGAATCAGAATCTGCATTTTCGCACGACACCCAGGGGAGCCCCGGGGCCCCCCACAGTGAGAGAAGCCCTGATAGAGAGACAGTCTGGCGTGTGCTCCCTCCCCACCAGCACACCTGCTCTCCATGCAAGCTCTGTCGCTTCCTTCCCAGCAGAAAAATGTGGGCTTCCTGCCTCCCTAGGGACAGGCGTGTGGTTTGGAAGCCAAGCAGTGCTCATTTGGTTTATTTATCTTCCCAAGACTTAATCTATTTTGAATTTGAGATAACATTCTAAAAAGGCTTGGGTTGTTATTCTTATGCAGGGTGGGGGTGGGGTGAGCACACTGGTGTTTAACAAAGTTGAGAAACATTTATGCAGCTGATCCGGGAGCATCAGACCCAGCCCTCCCCTGGCTGCCCCTCCAGTAATCTCCAAAGCCCGGCTCATCCGGGCCCCCTGTGGCGACCATCTGCTGTTTGTCCACCAGCCCCTCTTCCCTTTCCCTTAGGGAAGGTCTCCTCCCATGGGAAGGGGGCTCCAATCACAGCCTGCTCACCTCTCCCCGGCCATGGTGATTGGTCCGCTGTTGACATGTGACTGAAACTTGACCAATCAGAGTCCTTCCCTGGGGCTTTTCAAACTGAAACCATGACATATTTCTGTTCAGGGATGGCTAAACAGCAATGACATCACAAGTTCTGCTTCATGGAGGTGCTTGCTGGTGGTGCCCAGCCACCTGGGGGTCCCAGCCTCCTGCCACCCTGCCCTGTAGAGCTTTCCCCACACATAGGTTCCCTGACGCATGGAGAAGGCCCATCTGTAGGGGGAGGAGTTGGCCAGGTACAGAGAAGCCTGGATCAAAATCAGGGCAAGAGGGGTCTCGGCTCTGTCCCAAAGGCCTGCTCTACTTCCTGAGGTCCCTGGAGTCCTAACACATTCCCTATTCTGTCTCAACTAATGTGAACTTGGTTTCTGTCTTTTGCAACTGAAAAAGTCCTTATAACACATTCCTATCTTGGAAATCTTTGAATAGCTGCCCTGTTGGGGGCAGGATCACACCCCTCTTGGTGGTATTCAGAAACCTTCACAGTCTAACTCCATGCCCTCCCTTCCTCCCATGGAAATTTAGCTCCTGCATTTGCCTCTTCGACGGTATGGACACTTGTGGAGCTGTGCCAGGTACCTGCTGGGCAATTCTGGGTACCTGGTGTGCTCTTCCAGATACCTGCGGGGCTCTTCCATGTGCCTTCCGGGCTCTTTCAGGTGCCTGGTGGGCTTTTCCACGCATCTGCAGGGTTCTTCCATGTTCCTGCTGGGCTCTGCCAGTCACTCATTGGGCAACTACAGGTGCCCACTGGGCACTTCCATGTACCTGCTGGGCCCTTCCAGGCCCTTTGTTTCCTCCCGATACTTCAGGGTCTGCACCTGGACAACAGCATTGTCCCATGGCATTGTAATACTTTGCATCTGCGTTTCTCCTCGCTAGGCAGTGGGCATTCCAGAGGGACATGGGCCTGGCCATCCTGGGGCCCCTGGATTTTGGACTCACAGAACATGCCTAACAAATATTATTGACAGAACACCCAGACTCCTCATGTGGCTTTTGAACTCCAGGCCGTGAACATACTGTGTTTCAGTGCAAGTCTGTGAATCCTGCCAGAAAGGCCGTGACCCACCTTTGTGCCTCAGTCTCCACTTCTGGAAAATGGAGGAAATGGAAGCTCTTCCTCCTGGGCTTGTCAGGGGGACTTGTGATGCCCAGGAGGCATTTGGGACAGTGTCTGGCATTCAGTGAGCACCTCAGAGTAGCAACATGTGCTGTTGACATTTCCCTTCCTCCCCCCGCTCCTCTCCCCCTTCCTACTCATCTCCGCCTGCATTGCTGCACCGTAGTCCTGGTCTCTCAGCCACGGGCACCCGCTCCGGCCGCGGAGAACGCTTGGGGCTGGCCACTTGGCAGCTGAGGAGATCCGCTGAGGTGTCCTCTAATTGGCAAAAACGACCCCCCCAACTCCATCTGCCCATTCCATTTGCTCAGGCCAACCCCACTCACCGCCCCAGCGCGGAGCCTGTGTCTGGCCAGGTGCCAGCGCTCTGATCCTCCAGACGTCATCCTCGGTTTGTCCTGCTGGGAGCAGGAGGCCGGAGACCCCACGGAGGACACCCGCCAGCTGCTTTGGTCGGGGACCTTAGCACAGGCTCCAGCACGCCCTTGGCCCCAAGCATGATCTTCCCCTGAAAGGCGGAAACACACATTTTCTTCCCCTCAGTCATCCTTGGCCCTGACGACGACTGTGTTCCCGCCGGTGAGAGTCACTTCATAGACCTCAGCACGTGAGCAGTCAGTGCTGAGCGTCGGAGCTATCCTCTGAGAGGCCAGATGGCTTTGAGCATGTCCTTCAGTTGTTGTCACCCAAGGGGGCAGCCCTGGACCCCCAAGTCAGGGCACTGGGCCGGGAGGGGCCTTCTTGGTGGACCCCCGAGGCCAGCAGCAGACGGCACATCTGGAAGCTGCTTCTTCACAGATGGATGGCTCTGCTGATGCCACCGCGCTGAGCATTCAGAATGGCACCCAGCGTGTCACCAAGGCAGACACGGCAGCAGAGCCCCCAGGTCCATGCGTCTGCTGTTTTCACCTCTCCTTTCCTTGTCTGCTGCTTCCAGGAGCAGCACCCTCGTTTTCCTGGAGGAGGCCCCTGCCCCTGGCAGCCCAGGGGTGTGAGCGGGTCCCAGGGCTGGCCACTCAGAAGGCCCCACCTCCTCGGATGGACAGGTCTCCACACGCAGGCCTGGCGCAGGCTCTGCCACTCCGTGGAGCCTGCTTAGGAAGGAAGCTGCAGCCGCCAGCCCCGCCGAGGGAAAGGAAGGTTTAGACGACTGTTTCTGAACGACCGGCCCGCTGTGTCTGAAGCAGAACCTCCCGGCCATTTCGCACGCAGGAATCAATGAGTTCTCTTTTTAGCTCAGCGGGTGAGACGGGATTTCTGACCCTGCAAGGACAGCCTTACGGGTATCCTCCCCTTGGTGGTTCTCTGCTGTCCCCCTGGGATCTCACCTTTGCCTCCATGCCTGCAGCAGTCCTGGGGCTGCCACAGCAAATCTCCACGGACTTGGTGGCTTAAAACGACAGGAATCTCTTCTCTCCTAGTCCAGAAGCCATCCTAATTGGTGTGAGGGACACCCTCTTCTTAATCAGTGTGTTAATTCCTTCAACAAGCCTGCGGCACCTCTGCGTGGCTGGCCTGCTATCCAGGGTGCCATCGTGGTGAGGTCCCTTTCCCTGGCCCGTCGGCGTGGGCAGCCTTCACCGGCAACGACCTTGGCCTCGTGGGACTGCCAGGAGTCCGCAGTGACCTCTGACTGGGCGCCCGGGCAAAGCTTGGTGGTGGACCTGGCATTTCAGCAGAACCTGCAGAGAACAGACCCTGTGTACGTGTATAAATGTGAGCGAACATTCCCTCCAGGCAACCCGGAGGAAGGTCAGACTGCCCACTTAAGCCCAGAAACAGAACTGACACGGAGCCAGGAGGCCAGCGCCAGGGAGGAGGATGTGCTGTTGGGGGTGGTGTAACTGGCGGTGGCTGGGCCACCCCCGCGTCCTCTTGGGGGTCCTCCCAGCAGCCTGTGTGCAGGTATTCTCACTCCTCCACTTTGTAGATGCAAGGGATAGCATCCCGAGAATAAAACTGTCATCAGTGCCTGAGCTTGCATTCACAGACAGCTGTCCAACTCTCTAAAGCTGGTGCTCCTGGCTACACCACCAGGCTGACCTCCCAGGACAGGGACTTCTAGAACTTTTTATGAATAGCTTATTAAAGAGAAGGGAAAGCATCACTTTCAAACTGTACCAAAGGGAAATGCGTGCATCGATTCAGCAAGCACAATAGGATACTAGAGGCTATGCCTCCCAAGGCATCCCAGGAATTTTCTGGAACATAAGATGGGGTTGTCAGGATGGCCTTGGTCTCCATTCTTCTACCAGGAAAATTTACCTGAAGCTAACTCCAGCCTCCCTGGAATCCGACTGCTACGTCAACCGCCTTGCACATAGGTGGGATCCAATAAGCGTTTTTTAAATTAATGATAAAAAAACATCTATCTATAAATCCATATTTGAGTATTTTGTAGCCCCAGGGGGCAATCAAAAAATAAAAAAGAAAACTCTCAGCAGGAATAACTACATTTGTTTATGGCCTATTTATTCATTTATCTGCTCTTCTGGAAGCTAAGACGTTCCTATTTTTAGCACCTCCCATGCTCAGACATGGATTATTTTTTTCCTTCAAGCTCTTCTAAGGAGTTGACAGTTCCCAGCCTCTGACTGTAAAGCCATGTCATGCATTCGCCCAGGCAGGGAAGGCAGACGACAGTGGCCCTGAGGAGTCATCAGCTGTCCCCGGAGCTGCCTGCCAGCAAGAGTCCCAGCTCCCAGCCTTCACTGACACCTTCCTGCTCTCCATCGGGTCCCTGGGGAAGCAGGTGTGGGGGACCCACCTCCACCCACCCTGTGCTCGTTCCCCTTCCAGAGAAGGCTGTGGGCGCCAACTCTGGATTCTCCCCAGTGCTTTTACAGCTCTGCCAAGCGAACTTGACCAAATAGCAGTTTATAAGCCTAAAAACATGAGGTGTCTGAGCCAACATGAATCCTCATTCGAATCCTGTAAAAATATTTGAAAGAGGATCATCATTGCATGTGTGTGCTGGGCTCAAGATTTTTCTAGCACTGACTCAGAGAGCGTGGGCGAGTCTCGAATGCTCTGGTCTCCATTTCTCCACGGACACATGGGAAGTATAACTGCAGCCCACCGCCACCCTCACTTACACGCCTGGGACCCAAAAGAGCGATGACACACTCCGCAGTGACTGATGCGTAACTTATGCATTCATAAAATCCTCTACTGTACCCATACAGGTTACCACGATCATAGCAGCACCTCAAAAACAGGAGCACCAGGGCAACCCTAAACAGTAATTAAAGAGTACTAAATATAGGTGATTTCTAAGGCATTAATCTTCCTAATGCCTCTGTAAGGACAGGAGGCTGCTGACATCGGCAGAAACATCCTCCTTATCGTGTGTCTTTACAATGCTTTCCAACATTGACAATGTCATGTTTCCATCCTTCCTCTCTCCTGAGATAAGTAGAAAAACTATTCTTGCTCTCCCCAGTTAATACCGCTTTTAGGCAGGAGACCTAGCAGGATCTGGGTAGGGAGGTGTACTGGGTCGCAGTGTCCCCCGCCCACCCCAAAATTCCTGTCTAGCCAGAACCTGAGAATGTGACCCTACTGGGACATAGGGCTGTTGCAGATGTAATTTAGATGAGGCCATACCGGAGTAGAATGAGCCCTAAACCCGGTGACTGGTGTCCTTATAAGAGGAGGAGAGGACACAGTCACACACAGAGAGAAGATGCGTGAGGAGGGAGGCAGAGACGAGAGTGACGCAACCACACAGGAAACGCCAAGGTCGCAGCAACCACGGGACACTGCAAGAGGCAAGGCCAGCTCCTCCCTGGAGCCTGGGGATGGGATGTGGCCGACACCTCGATTGGACATCTGGCCTCCACAACTATGCGAGAGTAAAAGTCTGTTGCTTAAGGCCCTCAGTCTGTGCCTCTGTCCTGGCAGGCCCAGGAAGCTAACACAGAAGGAAACTGGGGACAGGAGCCAGAGACTCAGAAGGGGACTCACGGAGGCCGTGTGACCTTGGGGGTTGCAGCTCAGGCATCTGGAGAAGGCTCAGGTCCTCGTGGTCCCACCTGATCCTTCCCAGAAACACGTTACAGGGCCCCGCAACGTGTAGTCACGAAGCTGGGAGAGCCCCAGGCCTCTCTGTCCACGCCTGTCCTGCCCAAGGCACCCTGGACGTGTCTGGCTACGTCCATGGAAGGAGGGTGGCATCTGCCAAGCTGGAGGGACGGCTTGAACCAAGAGGCACAGTGATGCATGTTCTTGACCAGAGCTTCCTTCAATAGTGAGTTTTATCCCCAGAAAATTTCTGAGACTATCAGGCGTGAGTGTCCTCTTCCTCATGTGGCAGATGTCCTCCCTGGCAACTCGTTTCCAGAACACTGACCGAGCGAATTTCCCGCCACTTTCCTGGGTCCTGTGAGCATCTGGACAGCCCACCCAGATCCTTCCCGTCCACCAGCAGGTCTCACGCCCTTCCCGGCCAGCTGCACGACCTTGGCCGACTTGCTTTGCTGTCTTCATCTATGAAGTTCGAATGGCGGTAACAGGACCTACCTCCTAAATGACAAGTCTGTGGACAAGGGCCTGGAGATCCCCCGGCACAGCGCCGGGGACAGCCCAGGCCACATACATGTCAGCTAACACCTTCAACACCTTGAAGAGTGTGCAGATTAATCGCACAGAACAGGCGTCTGCCAACGATGGCTCGAGAGGCAAGAATGGTTTTTATGTTTTTAAATAGTTGAACAAAAAACAAAAGAAGACCGATGTGTTGTGACATGAAATTCTATGAACTTCAAATTTCTGTGCGCATCAGGAAAGTTTTATTGGACTCTGGCTCCCCTCGTCTGTTCATGCCCGTCGATGTCTGCTCTCGAGCTACAAAAAGCAGAGTCGAACGGTTGCAGCACAGAGCACTGTCTGGCAAAGCATGAACTATTTGCTACCTGATGCTTTATGGAAAAAGGCTGCCGGTCTCTGGCATGGACTCTGGAGCCAAATTATCTAACTCCAAATCCTAGATCCAATGCCTACTAGTTTGACTTTAGATGAATTATCTCCCCTCTCTGCCTCCATTTCCACATCACTAAAATGAACACGATAGTCCTTATTTTAAAATATTTTTGTAGGATTGGATGAATTATCATTTTTAAGGTCTTAGTGTCTGGCACACTGAAGTGCCATAGATGGGTTCAACGATTTTCAGACCTTTACTGTAATGCTCAATCTCCTTAAATCCTTAAATGCCACCATCATTCTGTACCAGAGTGAAATATGTAAAAATTCTCAAGTCTTCACTTGACACACGAGAGTTCTTTAAAACTGACTTGTCATTTTCTTCACTTTCCATCATTGTTCCATATGCAAACAGATCCAGGAAACCTTAGCTCAGACTTCTCAAATCCCAGATGGGCTCTAATTTGTTATGTTGGAGGAAGAAAATCTGTATTCCCCAGCAGATGCACAAGGACTGTCTTGTTAGTCACATCTGCCACCTTCTTACTTTTCAGCATTAAACGAACTTTTTTGCAAGCTCTACGGATCTTGATTCTAAAACGCAAACACAGAACAATGAGGCATGTATTTCCCACCTTGCCAAAGATGTTTTCCTACTTTATCTAACCGGTATCTGGAGTTTACATGGAACCGCACTCCATGTCGCACGGAGGAGTCAGGCAGAGCTGGGACAGGGGTGGTGGACGTTGACAATTTCCCTCCAATGTCCTTTCACTTCTTCCATGTGATTGAGCTGCCTGGGCACTCGGCCTCTCAGCCAGAGACTCCACTTCTTGCCCTGCTGACCAGATGAGTAAGAGCGCCCCTCGCTAGAATGTGAGTGGAGGTGACGGCCACCACCCCTAAGTCTGGGCCTTAAGACACTGTGCTCCTCCTGACTCTGCACCTTCCCATGGACTGCAAGCACAAGGATGAGGGTGACAGTCTGTGATGGCAAAGCATCAAGATGGACAGAACCTGGTCCCTGAATGACCACGTGGAGCAGAGCTGCTCCATCACCAAGGACCCCTCATCTGAGGACTCACTGGAGATAAAATAAACTTCTATGTGCTTTAAGCTGCCATGTGATCAGTCACTTTGTCACAGCAGCTAAGCTTTTACTCTAACTAATACAAAGGCCATGTAGTCCGTTACCTTCTGGTGAAGAAACTGATTGGGCAATCCCCCCAAATCCCATACTCGCTCCAGTGAGACAGCTTTCCCTGGCACCCCAGAAGGCAGATTTCTGGCAAGTCCCACCAGCATGGCCCCATGGCCACTCCTCTGCCGTTCCAGTAGCCACAGCCGCACGCCCTCCTCCAGGACCTGGCTCTCACCCTGGAGGGCCTCTTTGGGTGCACCACCCAGTCCTGGGGCCCTGGCTGTTCCTTATATCTGCCACTCATATGTTCTTTAGTGTCCTCTTTCCTTCTTACCAGCCAATTCCTTGTACCCCAATCCTGTTACGATTATTGTTTATATAAAACTTTCCCTGTTCAAATCACTGTGTGGTTTCTCTCTGCTGATTGGACCCAGACTGCTGTGCTGCTCCCGGGCAGCGGGTGGGTACCATGTGCCAGGCACCAGGTGGATGATGGCAGAGAGCTGAGTGACCCAGGCCTGTCTCCAAGAGTGAACACAGTGCCCGTGGGAAGCGGACAGAGCACAGGGCACAGGCGAGAGACGGGGTTCCCGGCAGCGCTCTGCGGCTGGAGGTCTCTGCCGCAGAACCGGGCAAGGGGCTCGTGCGGAAAGCTGCCGGCCTGGCCAAGAATAACAACCACGCGACTTCCATGGACATCTAGAACACACGTAGGCTGATGATCAACTTCTGCTCGTCCTTTCTCTACTTTTTTTTAGAGACTTTGAAACTTTTTTGAACTGTGTAATTTGTCTCAATACATGACTTTAAAATATACGTTCATTTTTTTAATATTGAGACATAAAAAAAATACAAGCAAAAAAGCACAGCATCAAGGCTCAAGCTCGGCAGCTCCTGCTCAGTGACAATTTTGGTCAGACACTGCATTCATTTTCTGTCATTACAACAGAGTATCACAAACTTAGCAGCTTAATCCATGCTTATTATCTCACATTTTCCCCCGGGCAGCGAGTCCGGGTGCGGTCAGCCGAGTCTTCTGCTCACACACACAGACACCGCAGAAAGGCGAGGCCGAGGCTGCAATCTCCTCGGAGGCTCAGGGTCCGCTCCCAACTCATCCTGGCTGTTGGCAGAATTCAGTTCCTGGCAGCGAACGGCTGAAGTCACCGTTCTTTGCTGGTGGTCAGCTGGAGGTCACTGTCAACTCCCAGAGGCCACTCTCAGGTCCTCACCACCTGGCCCTCAGAGCAACAGCTCACTTCTTCTGAGCCAGTGAGAGAACCCTCTCTAGTATGCCACCACCGAGTCTCATATTAATAATACGGAACACAATCAAAGGAGTAATGTCTGGGCACGGTGGCTCATGCCTGTAATCCCAGCACTTTGGGAGGCAGAGGTGGGAGGACTGCTTGAGGCCAGGAGTTCAAGACCAGCCTGGGCAATACAGTGAGACCTTACCTCTACTAATAAAGAAAGAAAGAAAGAAAGAAGGCAGTAACTGTCTCCTTATATACGCAGATCTACCCATACTCAAGGACAGGAGACGCTATGGGGCAGTGCACCAGGGGGGGCAGAATCTTGGAAGCCATCTTGGAATTCTGCCTGCCACAGAAACTCACAGAAAGTCTGTGAAAATTAGAAAATTTATCTAGAGCAGTTCTATCTTCTCCCCATTCTAGAAGTTTCTCTGATCTTCTAAATGAACCAAGATTCCTTCACTGTTCTTTGGCTTCCTTCACCTTCCACCTCTTCCCCACCTCCGGAATCCATAAAGGGCTTTCTTCTTTGGGGTGGAAAGAAAACCTAATCCAGATCTCGCTTCACATTAACTCAGAGCTCTGCCCCATTTCTGATGGCCCCTTTGTACACCGTCTGCGAGAAAAGAGGGTGTGTTCATTTCCTAGCACTGCTGTAACAAATTACCACAAACTTAGTGGCTGAAAACAGCAATTTATTCAGGTCTGAAGACCAGAGATCCAAAATCGAGGTGTTAGCAGGACCACACTCCCTCTGAAGCGTCTAGGGGAGAATCCGTCCTTGCTTCTGCCGGCTCCTGGCGGCTCCCGGCATCACTCAGTCTCTGCCTCTGTCTGCAGGTCGCCTTCTCCCTGTGTCTTTGCCACCAGTCCCCCTGTCTTTCTCCTGTAAGAACACCAGCTGTTGGATTTAGGGTCCACCCTACATCCAGGATGCTCTTATCTCTAGATTCTTAAATTAATTATGTCTGCAAAGATACCTTTTTTTATTTCTTCCCCCCCCCCCCCATTCCTACCACTCTGGGATGCAAAGACCCTTTTTCCAAACAAAGACACATTCATAGGTTCCAGAGTTAACACTTGGACATGTCTTTCTGGCAGCCACTGTTCAACCCACTACATGGGGAAGCTACTGATTAAGAAGTCAGGTTAAGTCAATTGCAAAAGCCAGATATTCACCTTGATCTTGCCTAAGCACAGCAGGGGCCTCTCCTGGTGAGTGTCACTAAACTGAGAGGCGAACAGAGGTGGTGCTGCCCTAGAGAGGAGCATAACCAGGACTCCAGCCTCTGTGGACCCCGTCACTCTGCCTGTCCTCTCCACGTCACCCTTCCTAGTGCAGAAAGCTCCACACTGGGGCCCACAGCAAGACCACTGTGCGATGTTGGACTGGTTACTTAACCTCTCTTTTCCTCATCGCCACATCCATGGTATAAGGTGAATAACAATAATTTCCACTTTGTAATGTTGTTATGAAGATTAAATGAGTTAATGTACGTGAAGCAGGCAGAATTCGAAGATGGCATGGTGAACATGCCCTGCATAACCCACTCTCCTTGAGGGCCAGGCATGTGTTAGATCCAGACAAAATTGCCATTTGGGGGATAGAAAATGGAGATTATCAATAACTAGCATGTCTCTACATAATAGTACCATGTGTATTAGTTACTGTTACCACCTACAGCTCTACACCCACATCCTAATAGTTCCTTAATCAGAGGAAAAAGAAAAGGGCCTCTCCTTCTCAGCACTTGGCTAAAAAACCCAGGGAAGGCTCTGATTGGTTGAGTGTAGGTCATGTGCCAACCCTCTTGGGCAAATCACTGTGGCCAGGAGGGAAGGTCTATGATTGGTCTGCCTAGATCACATGCATCCCCTATTGGCTACACCCCAAGCCCAAATAATTCAAACACCAATTCTTGTTCACAGTTGGTTGATGAACTGAATACATAATAGCTGCACAGGTAAAAATCAAATAGTAGAAAAAAGTTATACAATGAAAAGCAGGTAGCCTTCTCCTCAACTTCTCCTCCTCGCAAGTTTCTATCAGTTTTTTGTATATCATTCCAGGAACGATTTATGCATCCATAAGCATGCATATGAATATGTAGAGACACAGACACGAATCTCTCCCGTGCCGCTTTTCACACAAACAGTCGTGTGCTGGATATCTCGCACTTCTTTGCCCAGAGCATTCCTCTCCCTGCTCTGCCCTGCCCTGAGCCCGGCGTGGCCGACCTCTGAATCATGAGGCTTTCTTCTCTCTGGGTTCCGGCTGTGCTTGGCCAATGCAAGGCCCTGGCAGAAGATCAGAGGACAGAAGGCAAGTGGGAGGGGTGTTTATTCCCCCAGCTACCTCTTTGCGGGGGGCTGGGGGCTGGCTACCCCTCTACCAGCCCCACGGCTCGTGGCAAGAGTGCTGTCCTCAGCCCCTGCCATCTCTCTGGACCCAGTGGTGGCTCCTCCTGCCCTTTCAGGCCCTAGGGTCATAACGTCCCCTCCACGGCTGGCCCAGGGCCTGCACCCTGCCTCCTGGGTTTCCCTTAACCCTCCCTTCATCACTGCCACCTCCCCGAGGGCCACATTCCTCCTCACCTTGGATGTGGAACATGACCCCAGGCTCTGGGGCCATGTGCAGTCACAGGCCCTGCACTTTGTACTTGCACGACTTTGGACAAGGAACTGTGCCCTCACCCATAAAATGTGGTAATGATCATAGCCATCTCTGCGGCTGGCACGGTCCAGTCCACACCAGATGCTAGGTAAATGCGTTTGTATCTACGCCTGAATGTTGTCCCAACCCAAATGACCTTCCGGCCCCTGAGGAAGGCATTTGCCAGGACATGTCATGGCCTCTGTCTGGCCACCCTGGTCATATCCCTATTAACTCCATTTTATGTGAGATTCAAGCATAAGGTTGGGGTTTGGGGTGGCAGCTAACTGGGACATGTGCCCAGAAGGGATCCATTCTCGACCCCAGGTCAACTGGCTCCAACTCAGCACAGGGCAGTAGAGGACCCCTGCCCATCCTCGTGGGATTTATGCACTCGGCCGTCCACTGAGCCTCAGGGAAGGGCTACCCATGCAGGAAAGTGTGCACATTAACACGTCCACACCCACTCAGCTGCCTTCACCGCCGGGTCTTCCGGCCTCAGGGAGAGCCAGCACCGGGGACATGGAGCGGATACCGGCAGTGTTGGTGGACGAGAGCAAGAGGGACGGAAGTGTGAGGTCAGGAGGAGGCCCTGGGCCCTGGGCAGGAGGAGGCCCTGGCTGCCCCCGTGCGTTAGTTCAGGGCCAGTGCCCTCTAAAGGGGGATTAACTCCACCTCTGCAGCCCGCCTCACTGGTCCCGGTGAGGATCCACTTCGGGGACCCAGGAGAGCTAGTTCTACGATTTGCCTTAATAGAGCTGGCATTTTCCTTTGTGGGGGGGAGGCTTATGAATTGCAAAAAGATCATCGGCTGCACATTGTGGAAAGAGCAAAGTCAGACTGAATAAATGATTAACTTATATGCCCATTCTTCATTAATCGTTGAGTCGAATGTACGTAAAAATCCCACTACATTTGAAAACCATTTGTAAGTGAGATTCTCTCACATTGCAGGAATTCACAAGCGTGCTGGTGATTGCCAAGGAATAACAGCGAGTCGTAAGTTAAACGAGCGACTTGTGGCAAAATCATCGTAAGAGCCGCTGCCCACCAGCCTCAAAGCCCCTTCATGCCGAACGAGCACATATTTCTGGAGTCACCTCTACTTCGGACTTTCCTCTTTCTGACACACCATAAACACCAACAGAAGAAAGAAATATACCCCACTTTCTTTAGAGATGAAAATTACAAATAGAATTAAGTTGAAACCAAATAATTCCTGGGTTGCTGCTGCATGGACGAGGACTTCAGACCTGCATTTCGGTGGGACAGACCATTCCTTGTGTCCTAAGACCAAAGCCACCAATGGCTGATTTGCGTCTTGTGGCTTTTCCACTCCTACTTCCCACCCACCCCCTGCCCACCCCCACACTCCCCTGCAATTAAGGGAAAGTAGATATTAATAGTTTTTCAAACCTACACCTTATGAATGCAAGAGATTTTCAAAATGTTTTTTTAAGTCACAGCCTCCATCACTGTTAGAGTCTAGTTTTTAAGTGACTTTAATTGGAAAAATCATCTTTGTCTCTCGAGGTGCTAAATCTGGATGGGGTCTCCTTTGCAAGCGCCTGCAAATGCCGGCTCCTCCTAGCGGCCCCCACCATCGGGGTCTCATGCACCCCCTCCCAGCTGTCTCCCTCTAGAGGTACTTTGTTCAGACACAATGGTCACTTGAACAATTTATTTTTTCCAACAGCCTGATCAGTCCACGATACTTGCAACAAATCTGGTAGTTCTTAATTAACCCATTTGAGCTACCCCCTGAAGGCAAGTAACAATCTGATTGAAAGCCCAACTTCCCATGGCTATTTTAACAAGAAATAACTGCAGGGTATGAAGGAGAAAATAGATGATTCAACCTTGTAACGGGAAGCGTGGAAATCAGCGTGAGGGTAGGAAAAGTGTTCTCCTTAATGAGATGAAGCCGTCTGTCTGGGTAGAGTATTCTGGGATCAGGAATCCGGTTTGTGAAGAACAAACAACCCAGTTTTGGCTCACAGAAGCCTTAATCAGGTGCCTGAACAAGACAGCTGAAGCTCCCCAACTACGTGGGACAGAAAAGTGGCCCCTCTGTGTTTTGTTAATCACATTGGCTCATCGTCCACCCTGACGGAGCTCAGCCTGTGAGCACTTGGGGCCCCACTGGTGACAGTCAACCTGGGGTAGGGGTCAGTCCCTGGGGACTGCAACAGAGCCGAGAGTGACCGGCCCCACCCTGTGTTGGGGGAGAGGCGGGGACAGAGCATGGAGCAGGACACCCCTACCGTGGTGGGGTCTGGGGTATGCCTCTGTGTCCTCGGCTGGCGGCCAGGGGACCAGCGTTAAGGGACAGGACTGGGGTGGACGCCCACCCCCACCTCTGCTGCAGAGCCAGAGTCCACTCTTACCCTGGGTCTGGCAGTTCCGCTGAGCGCTCACCCTCACAAGCAGGACGTGCACCTCCGTCACCACTCTGAGATGACACCCGTGTGCACATGGCGTCAACTAGGCAGAGGCCAGTCCGCGTTTCTGTACCAAGTTCTCTTTGTTTGAACGCCAGGGTCCTCACTTGCCAAGTCCGGCCAAACAGCTCCGGGGCTGGAGAAAAGGAATGTGGTATGGGCCAATTGCGACTCCTCCCCCTGAAAATTCCTATGTTGAAGTCCTAACCTCCGGTTACTCAGAGTGTGACTGTATTTGGAGACAGGATCTTTAGAAGGTAATTAAGTTGAAATGAGGTCGTTAGGGTGGGCGCTGATTCAACATGACTGGTGTCCTATTAGGACAAAGAAACTAGGGCCGGGCCTGGTGGCGCACACCTGTGGTCA
>CAUYPO010114607.1:0-20001 GCA_963574435.1 Cheirogaleus major | reverse complement strand
CTGTAGTCCCAGCTACTCGGGAGGCTGAGGCAGGAGGATTGCTCGAGCCCAGGAGTTTGAGGTTGCTGTGAGCAAGGCTGACGCCACGGCACTCACTCTAGCCCGGGCAACAGAGTGAGACTCTGTCTCAAAAAAAAAAAGGAAATGGATACAAGAATGAGGTCAATTTTAAATATGCCTTTTGTAAGGACCAAAACACTGCCAGGCATACACTGCTGGTTGTTTACGCAACAGCCAACCTGCACATCTTCCTTCTACAGATTTACTGATTTTGTTCCAATATCAAATATCCGGTTCTCAGTCATGGAGGATGAACCATGATTGATCTAAGAGTCATAGATCCCCAAGCTAGACAATTCTTGTTATAAGGAATGTCTTTATTGCTTGAAACTTTTAGTGAGATCTCTTACTTGCAGCTGAGCACTTCCTCGCTAATGCACTTGGTATGGTTTCTAATTTGGCTCTAGATCTTCTAACAACTCCAAAAGAGACATTTAGCAAGAAATAATTCAGTTCCCATAAAACAAACAAACACACAAAAAGGCCTACACTTCAGAAAATGCATAATGTGGCTAAGACTAAGACCAAATAAGACCATGATCTTAGGAATCCACTCATTTGTCCAATGTATTTAAAATCCCAAATGAAAACACCAGTGATAAAGACACTATAATCAGCAATCCAAGCCAAATTACTTTTTTCTTTTGACATAATTTATTATTCACCTTGTAGTTTCATTTTCTACATGCTCCTTAAGATAACACCTTATTCTTTGAGCCAAATGAAAATGCATTTAATAAATTAATTTGGACAATGAATGTGGAAAAGTTGTTCTTTGGAAATTAATCTTTGGATTGTGAATATCAAGCCCCGAGCCTGTGAGTTGGCAGATCAATGGGACGGGTAGGGAATATGTCTAAGTGGTTCTCATGTACTTCTTTTAGAAAGAATATGTGTCTACTCTGTGAATCTCTCCAGAAAAAATGTAGGCATTTAGCCAGACACAGAAAGATTATATTCTAAATAAAATTGTTCTCCCCTTTGAACAATGACATAAGAGAATTTATTTTTATATATAATTTTATTTTATGTAGGAATTAGGCTCTTTCTCAGTTTATCTGTTTGTGCGTGTATTTATATCCAGCTTATAAAGAAAAGAAACAAACACAGCACACGTAGAAAGAATGTCTCCTCCTGCCTGCTCGCCTTGGCTGCTTGAACCCACATGTCAACTGCCGTAGCTGCCAGTCGACCAGGAATAGCCCCTGCTTCAAGCCCAAAGAAGCCCGCTTACTATTTTAATGACAAGAACATGCTAATGCGGGCATGTGAAATGTATCCTTGGAAAGGAATGCTGTCCATACCAAGAAGTCTCTGAGAAGGCTTGAGTTCCTGCCATAACTAAAAATCTGCTACTGCATTACCGATGACTTCATCCCCAAATGAAAGCTAGCTGCCTGCTTCTGTAATCCTCATGGAAGGATTATGCCGCTTCCATAATCCTCACACCAAGAAAAGACTAATTTGGAAAACATGCAGAAAAGAGACTTCATTTTCTCTTTCGAATACAACGAAGAAATTGGTCTGCGTGATTGCAGAAAGCCACCAAACAACACTGATAGTGAAGGGTTTACCAGAGAAAACAATGAAAAAACTGCTAAGGCATTTTTCAGTGTGGTGCATGAATGAAGAACGTAGAAACGAAATGGTCTGCCCCCGACATGAGGCTTTTGCGTCCTAGCAGTTCTGACACCTCAGACTTTGTTGCACAGTTTAGTTTTCACTTTAGAAAAAGGGAGCAGTCCCATTCCAGTTGATGGTAGCCTCTCTCCACTTGGTTCTGATCACCATCTCCACAGGAGAAGACCGTCTTCCTGCCCTGTGTTTATCTTCCTGTTGGTCTGTTTCCCAGTGGTGGGCGTGAGTATCTGAGGAAGGAACAGCCAGCATTTAGACCCAAGCCTGCAGACACCATTCCGGGAGGAGCCAGTAAAGAAGGACAAAAGGGTGGGCGCAGGAGTGGGCTCCGCAGGCTGTGTTCCCAGAACAGGTTAAGCAGCGGGGAGGATTTGAGCAGATGGTATAAATGCTCCATACAAAATCAGTCAATTGTAACCTGGATTGTTGTATAATTTGGGATGTGAATGTTGACAAGTTGTGTAATACGCCTTCTAGCACCACGATGTGACACCTAGAACTAGGGGTAGGTCACTGGAGGTTGTCAGAAAACACAGGAAAAGGGAAAGCTCACCACTGCTCAGTGCTTCTAAGTGTACATTCGCATTTTGGTAGAGGTGAGGCATTCTAGTGGGGTATTCAAGAACTGGGTTCAGGGTCTGGGTTTGCCTCCTACAAGCCAGGTGACATTTGAGAATGTATCTAACATCTGTCACCAAGTGTCATTTATTCAATTAGTAACTATTTATTGGGTACCTCAGTTTCTTCTCTATAAAAACAGAAATCACAGTCCCTGCCTCATATGACTATTGGGAATTTAGTGGGTTAATGAACACGAGGCTTTCAACACAGAGTCCACAACAGAATGTGTGTGATGTTTGTGCGCTGATAAAGAAATGATGCTTTCCTCAAAGGAAAAAGTTAAATAGAAATGATATATTTTAAGAATCATGTTGTCAATGTCGCACTAAATTAAAGGAGCTAATATGTATTTCTCATACTTAAAAAATTAGGAGCTGCACAGATAATATAGTCACTAAGATTCTTTTCCACATGTAGTGGTAATAATGGAAGATTACTTAATGTCAGGCCTGGGATGCTAAATGCAAAGAGTTAGACATCAGCAAGGCCCTGTAAATGAAGCTGGGACTACTGGATACAAACTCCCAGTCTCTCTACTTTTAATACCTGTCCAAGGGCCAATGTTTAAACACACCTTAAGGTTAGTCTTTTTA
The DNA here is from genome assembly GCA_963574435.1 of Cheirogaleus major. Taxonomy (NCBI): domain Eukaryota; kingdom Metazoa; phylum Chordata; class Mammalia; order Primates; family Cheirogaleidae; genus Cheirogaleus; species Cheirogaleus major. Next base: position 17,089 of record CAUYPO010114607.1, on the reverse strand, counting down.
TTTCATGAGTTTAAAATAAAGTGTGGTTATGGCTGGGTGTGGTGGCTCACATCTATAATCCTAGCACTTTGGGAGGCCAAGGCAAGAGAATCACTTGAAGCCAGGAGTTGAGATCAGCGTAAGCAACACAAGACACCATTTCTGCAAAAAATACAAAAGTTAGCTGGGCATGGTGGTGCACGCCATAGTCCCAGCTACTTGGGAGGCTGAGGCAGGAGGATTGCTTCAGTCCAGGAGTTTGAGGTTGTAGTGAACTGTGATGACACCACTGCACTCTAGCCTGGTGACAAGAGCAGGTCCCTGTCTTAAAACAAAACAAACAGTATGTTTGTAATTGACATGAAATGACCTGTCTGTGTTTCTGCTTCTCCCACTGGGCTGGAGGTTTGCTGGGACAGTGCCTTATTATTCATCATTGTTTTCTGAGTGTCTAGCCCAGGGTCTGGCACATAGTAGGCCCTCAAAAATGTGTTCTGAACCAATTTGAACAGAAATGCACTATCGGTTTGTTTGCTTACGTCATTGGATGATCACCTGGTGTTCAGTTGGGGAATGGAATTGGCCAGGTGGAGCCCCCTTCTCCCCTTTATTTTTCCGATTCTTTCCTCAGGTATTGAATACCTCATGCTCGAAGATAAAATGCCCTGGAGAAGGCTTTTTGGAAATTTGATTCTTACCTTTTGTTTTACCTAAAAGTCTTTTTTCTCTTACCTAAAAGTCTTTTGTTCCTCTGTGTCATTTCTAACCCCCTCACCCCTGTTTAAAGCAGGTTCAGAATTCCCACGCTGCAGTGCTTGGGTTTAGGCCCACGGGCTTCACGCATGGGCTTCGTTTCAGAAGCCTAGCCTGAGCGTTTTCCTGCAGAGCTAGCACGAATACCCATACAGTTGTTCAACAGCAGCAGCCACTCTCTTTGAGTACATTAAAGTACACAGCACTTGGGGTCTGAAATGCTCACCTATTGTAAGATGCACAGGCTTTCTCTGTGAGGGCTGGCCACTGTAAAAGTACAGATCAAAGAGACGCTCCATTTTCCAGTCTGACAAGAGCTGCCTGTTTGTGCAAAAAAGGATGCTGTAATTTCCATTGATGTTGCACAGCCAAATAGGCAATTTGGGAGTCTTCAGCATGCTGCCCACCTGGAAGGGGAGAGGGGAACACAGATGAATACATAGATTTTGCCACAATGCGACAGATGCTGATACCCCATCATGATCAAAAAGCAGCTCTGAGGCTTCTTGTTGCACTCGTAGCTGTGCAGGGCACTGTACCTAGGAGTAAGATTTGAAATGAAGGCTTCATCATGAATGAATTTGCATTTATGAATGATGTGGCACAGTGGCAATGCTGTACTTTTTCTCTTAATAAATTATACTAAAAAATTTTTAGTGGCCTCATGGAAGGGGTGGCACAACTTCAGTTTGGTTTTGAGGCAAGGTAAAGAATAAATAGATAAACTGACATATAAGTGTAGGGGTAGAATAAGAGAACTTTAAGTCTGTCTTTGTCATTGACTAGTGTATCTGCTCCTGTTCCCAAGATAGGGCAATATTTCATTCAGCAGGTGGTAGTCAGACTTCTGGCAACACCAGCCATTTAGAATATAGAAGCTTCTGGAAAATGAGGGAATGCATGCACACATCACACATACATATGTCTACAGCGTAACAGTTGTAAAGATGTCCTTAGAGTGTACTGGTTTAATATTACATATAATACAAAGTTTACTATTTCAAGCATCTTATTTGTTTTTTCCAGGTAACTGTCAATTCAGCCTTCAATTCTCATAGCTAGTGAATTAGATTCACAAAACCACCACTGTGGGGGTGCCATGCAGTAAAGGGGAGTGGTCCCGTACCCTTCAGTAGCCTCTGAAGGGACCATGATATTTAAGTGCACTTCTGTAACTGATATCCATCATTTTGTTTAAAGAGGTAGAGAAGCACATATTTTTTAAAAAGGATTTTCATCAAAATTCATTAAAATTTTTTTTTTCTACTTAGGTAAACATGAACTACATGGAAAAACCCATGATCTCCATGTGATGTGAAGGAGAGTTACTGAGCCCCTTAGCGTGGCCTCTCTTCTATTTCTTTTCTTCTCAGTCCTTAGAATTTGTTCAGGAACAAATTCTGTTTGGTGGAAAAATCCAGCTTTGAGAAATTATCACTGTGTTTTGTAAACCCAAGTATTAAAGGCTAATAACTTGACATTTTTATTTCTCAATAGTGCTATTCAAATCTCTTTGTTTTTCTCAGTTTAAATTCTTCAGTTGTGGGTGAGTGGGTGAATCAGAGATGCTTTTGTCTTCAAGCATTTTACTTTTAGCTACCATAGAGAAATTATATTACTCTGCTTAAAAGAAATGACTTCAGCTTTGGTTGGTAGTTTTAAAAAGGGTGCAAGACTAGCTCCCCCAATTCAGAACATGCTCATAGGGAATGCAGGATTTACCTATCTGCTCACACTAGAATTAGTCCCTCGTGGCTGAGTGTAACGTGAGCATCTCACATATCAAACATGTGGCAAGTCTGCCCACTGGCTACATCTGAAATCAAACACAAAGGATGTGCCATGGAAGCAGCCCCATGTGTTTAAATTCCAGACATCTACCTTCCAGTTCCAAATAACTCTGTAACCATTAGTGAGTTATAAAATGAGCACTTTCTTTCTTAGGACTTCTTGTTATGGCACCCTTCTGTACTAAGATTATAGATAATCAAAATATGATAGGCAGGAGGACATGGAATTATTAAGGTTGAATAAAACATGGATAAATTAACTAGGAGACTGAAGGCTATTTGTAATAAAATGTCATTCCATTTGAATTTCAGGGGATATTCTGACCAATTTTAAACGAATCAAAGTCCCTGTAAATTATGTCTGAGTGGATGTAATAGAATATAGACATATATGACATTGTTCCATGGAATTTTTTTTTTTTTTTTTCTGAGACAGAGTCTCACTCCGTTGCCTGGGCTAGAGTGCCATGGCATCAGCCTAGCTCACAGCAACCTCAAACTCCTGGGCTCAAGCGATCCTCCTGACTCAGCCTCCCAAGTAGCTGGGACTACCGGCATGTACCACCATGCCCAGCTAATTTTTTCTTTATATTTTTAGTTGGCCAATTAATTTTTTTCTATTTTTAGTAGAGATGGGGTCTGGCTCTTGCTCAGGCTAGTGTCTCTAACTCCTGAGCTCAAGCAATCCACCCGCCTCGGCCTCCCAAAGTGCTAGGACTACAGGCATGAGCCACCACGCCCAGCCAGAATATTTTTAATGTAGGCAAAATTCAACAGGCACTCAGATGGACAATGCTGCCCGGTGTTGATACCACACGATTATTACTTTATGCCATAATGCAACAGCTTTCTTTCTTTCTCTTGCTTGCCTTGAGAGATTCTGGTGAAAAACGAAATGTCATGCATGACTGTCATGGCACTTGAGATATTAACTCTAAGAGGTGAGCCTTAAGATTACAGCTGAGAACACATCTGGATTAATGTGAGTCCTGTAAAAACAAATCAAAGGGTCAACTGAATCCAGCCAGATATCATATCCCTCTCTTTTCTTGGCATACCACGTAAGAAGTTTGATTGGAATTTTTCATTTAAAGCATTTGTACTGCTTTTGGATAGACACAATTTACCAGCTACCCCCCAAAAGCAAGATTCTAAATATGTTTTATTGGTGAGATTCCACCAAAGCTGAATTTGTACATGTTGCCATGGTAAAAAAATTAAATTGTGATACAGTGGTTCTATAAATAAAATACCTTTCTCCTTAAGTTCACTCATTGTGTAATAAGCCCAGTAGTTTCAGCCTTACATGCAGCAATCAAGCCTTTCATAACATATATCATTTAAGCCAACGTAAAATTACAAGGACAGGATAGAGGATGGACAAAGTCTACACTCTAGAGGGCAAGAATTGAGTCCATGTAATTCTTTTTTTATGCTGTCTAGAACAACGGTGCTTAGAATGTGCCTTTACATAATGAGTTTGATGTTGCAAGTCCCAAGGCCCCAGGCTGGTAATCTAAACAGGAGAAAGGTGTTGGAAACTGTGTGCTTTATTTGCTGATTCCTGGTGACAATTCCTGTGCATAACTGTTAATGGCCTGGCTCTCATCTCTGCCACCTGGAACACAGACTTGATGTAACTTCTTTCACTGAGTTTGCAGGTATGTTGTAAAGACAAATTAGTTCATGTTTGCAGGGTGCCACCTCTGTGACTTAGTGGCAGAAGGCAGTGGGTAGAGTTTCATTTGGTACTTTTATGGTTAGATTTCTTCCTATCAGACTCTCTAAAGGGAAAATGTAAAGATGGAAGAAGGTGCAACTGAGATGGTGGTGTGTACTGCCAAGGCTGCCGTGGGAGTAATTCTGGCAAGACCTAAATGGCTTCTGTCCCTTCTAAAAATCAGAGTTGATTTTTCTTCTCAGTGGCAGGTGTGAAGATAATGTGAACCTCCCAAGGCTTTCCAGATGGTGTTAGACTCAAACTGCTTTATGTTCTCACTTAGGTATTGGAACCTCACACTCAAACCTGTACATTCAAATAGAAAAGTAACAGAGAAGCTTCAAAATAGTGCCTCATCTTGTAAGTAGCTGGCTGTGTCCTGCAGGAACCGTGAGTCTGGTGGGCTCTGGGGGGTTTGACTTGTCATCTAATGAGAACTTCATCTTTTTTTTTTTTTCATTCTCACCTACTGGGCTGTGACATTGGAATTGAAAGACGTGCATTTTTGCAATTTCTGCAATTTTATCGCAGAGTAAGAAGAGATTTACTTAGGGAAGACAGAGGCAGCATTACAGGATGGATTTCATCATGACAGCAGAGTGTAGCTGTCAGGCAGCACATTGGTTTTCTTTTGAACTTAGAAATCTTTCTTATATTAGGTTTTTATTATCAGTACATACATATAATCTTCAGATTTATCATACCCATCCTAGGCAGAAGCCACTAAATACCCATAAAGCACTTATATACATAGTTGGCATTTTCAGGGGTCTCATGTGGAAACACCATGCCTTGGAGCAGGAAGAAAGGGCAGTGGAGTCTGGGATCTTCAGTCCAGTGAAGATCTGGAGTTATAGCATTGTTCTAGAACCACATTCTGTTCTTTCTTGAGCAAACTTCTGCTCTGCAAGGTGTTTCAGTTCTATGCTAGGGTATTATGAAATACTAGACTTCTGGGTACAGCACAGTGCAGCACAGTCAGATGGTCTTCTGGTTAGCCTGAATCTGAGTGCCACTGGGCTCATTCTCCTAGGGGTGAGGATTTCCCTACGCCTGACACATGCAATCTGCAAACCAGGAGGTAAAGGAGGGGAAACACTTTAGAGAGTGCACGCCCCAAGTACCTGCAGTTCACAATCAACACAAACTCACAACTGCTTTAACCTGGAAATCAGATAAACATGGCTTTTTGAGCATTCTAAAACCTAGCTGTGATTTGCCAACATTTAAATATTATAGTCCAACATCAGGGTACCTATAATTGATATTATACACTAATATAAATCAATATCTATGTATAGATATAATAGATTATAAAAGCATTGATGATATAAATTGGCATTTATATATTTATCAGTTTATCAGAAAACAAAGATGATGATGACAGGCAGCATGGCACAGTGGCTACAATGTGATCATTGAATGTAGATAAAACTGGCTTCATAACACTGGCTCTGACACTTGCCTAGTTGGTGGCTTTGGGCAAGTTGTTACATGTCCTTCAGCCTGGCTTTTCTCATCTCTAAAATGAATGACCAAGCAACAGGAATTGGACTTAAAGTAACAGTGATTACAACTTTGAATGGAAGTGGGAGATTAAATGAAATAAGATACATTGCACGTGGCTCACAGAGGGCCTGGGACATAATAGATGCTCCATGCACATGATTATTAGCACTACAATGAATAAATAAGCTTCATATATGCTTCCATTAATTACCATCTGTCAGGAATGGTAAGAAATACACACATGTGTGTATAAAATTATTCCAATAATATATATGAATTATGGATTGCTTTTATCCCAAAATAATGAACTGATATAGAAAGAATAATAAAGCACCTTCAGGTAAAATCAACTTTATATGCATGAGTCTAACATATTCATACATCTCAGGAGTTCAAGTAAGAAAACGAACTGCCAGCCTGTATTTGCTCTTTAATACTATTTTTCTGAAACCAAACTCCAAGTGCATGACAGAGACAACGTAATAAACATCCTCAGGGTTTCAAGCCGTTAGTGTACAATTTCAGCCAATTTTCACTGGGAGCAGGATTCATAGGTGTCTCCCTGGGGAGAGAGAACACTGAGTCCAAGAAAAAATGATGAAAAGCTACATTTGTCAATTTTCAGAACGACGGAAGCATTGTAGGTTTGATTTCTATGTAGATTTGAAAGCCAACCTGGGCAGTTTCCATCCTTTGCCCTCCTTCCCATTCGTGAACATGCATTTGGATGGTGGTCCTATTGTTCGGCACATTTTGCCTTCTTCCCGGAAAGAAAGCTCTTATTTTTTACCTTGTGCTCCGGCCTCTTGACTGACTTTAAGGTCCCAGCAAATATCCACTTTATCATTGGAGGATATTTTAGGCTTTGCTGGTAATTTTCTTTAGAGCATGATTTAGCAGCTCTATTGGTCTCAGCTGACTTGTGTAGAAAGAAATGTGATCCAGAAAAAGTAGTAGCACTGGATCCTTGTGAATTTTTGACTCTCTGATGCTCTCTTTCTCTCTCTTGCTCTGGTGGCATATTCTCTGACATAGTCCCTTTTCTCAGAGCAACTTAGTAGCTATTTCACAAACACCTGCTTAATGTTTAATTTTGATAAAGCCTGAAATTTGTTCCGAAAGCCTTGCAAATGTTTAAAAGGAACAGAAAGCTGTCAACATTTCTGATACTGATTGAAAGAACATATGCTTTCTTGCAAGTTCAGTTGAAATAGCTACTTTCCCAATTCTGCACACCATGGATTTAAACAGCTACACCTAAAGATGTTTCTTTTTTCCCCTTCCTCTAGAGCAGTGGTTCTCAAGTAGGGGTGATTTCGTCCCCCTCCCTGACCCAGGGAACATTTGGAAATGTCTGGAGAAATTTTTGATCGTCACACTGGGGGGCAGTCCCTCTGGCATCTGGTGGGTAGAGGCCAGGGATGCTGTCCAACAGCCTACAGCGCTCAGGACAGCCCCTACGACAAAGAATCACCCAGTCCAAAATGTCAGTAGTGCTGAGGTTGAAAAGCCCTGCTTTGAAACAGAGGTTTCTGATCCTTGCTGCACATTAGAATCACCTGTGGGCTTTAAAATTTTCAGATGCCTCGGTGCTCCCCAGCCCAAATAAAACAGTCTTTGGTCAGAACCGGCTGTATAATTTGTGGGGCCCAGTCCAAAAAGAAAAGGCAGGGGCCCCTGTTAAAAAATTATTAACAATTTCAAGACAGTGACACCAGACACCAGAGCAGTAAACCAAGTGTGGAGCCTTCTAAGTCTGGGTCCTGTTTGATCGCACAGGTCGCACATGCATGAAGCTAACACCGTTCTAGGAGCGACCTGAGCATTGATAGTGTTCAAAGTGCTCCAGGTGATTTTAATGTGCAGCTAGGGCTGACATCACTGCTCTCTAGTATTTATTGCCTATGTTGTTCCTATGGTAATCGGTGTATGTGTTAATATGTCCATGTATGTCCAAGTGTGACTCATCTCTGTGTTCGGTCGCAGAGCCTCACAATTAGCAGATGCCAAATGAACACAGCTGAGTAAAGTACTATAATGTTATTCCTTGTTATCTTCTATTATAAACTCTTGCATGTCTATAGGACACTTTGGCTTTCCCACAAGCTTCAACATTCATGGTTTCCTTTGCTCTTCACATCACTGCTGTGGTTACAGGGCAGGAGTATGTGGGTGCGCCTAGTTCGTAGATGAGGAAACAGGCTCAGAGAGGGTGAAACTGGTCCAAGACTACACCGCTGTGAGTGGCAGGGCAAGGCCACCAACCAGGTCTGCCAATTTCCAGGCCAGGGCTACTTTGCATATGCTACAGGAACTTCATCACCTTTACGCCAGGTTTCCAAATGAGTATGTGTGCCTGCGGGTGCATGTGGCATGAAAGTAGGTGGCACAGGAAGTGAACTTTAAAAAACAAAGGCTTATTTATTATTTAAATATCTATTAGGAAAAAAAGCAGTTAGCACATCAAGCCCATGGTTTATATTACTGCTGCAGAAAAGATTAGAACCAAATTTTAAATGAGTTGATTTAAAGAAAAATGTTAAGCAAGTAATAGCAAAGGTGGCACAGAAACATGACAAAGCTTATGAATTAACTACTCAAATAAACCTTTCCAGGTTATAACAAGGATCTAGTGAAATACTATTGTGAAAGAGCTTTTGTGATAATAGACAAAACCCTAAAATTACTATTTTCATTTTTGTGCCCCTACCCCTTGAAACTTGCTCCATTTTTCTCCAGACTGAGTCTTAGCATATTACTGGGCTCTGACAGATATAGATGCTACCAGCAATCCCCAACCTTTTTGGCACCAGGGACCAGTTTCATGGAAGACAATTTTTCCATGGACCGGGGGGGAGGAGGAGTTGGGGGGATGGTGAATGATGGGGAGTGGCTGTAAATACAGATGAAACTTCGCTTGCTAGCCTGCCACTCACCTCCTGCTGTGTGGCCTGGTTCCTGGTCCATGGCCCAATGACTGGGGACCACAGTGCTAGACCATGGATACCAAGTAACCATGCATGGTTGAAAAAAAAGAAAATAATGTAAAATGAAATGTACAAGTCTCCTAAGTATTTCCGACTTAGTTTCCCTCTTTATTACATAAACCAAATTATAAATTTCTAAATTATCTGGAAAAAGGGATTAGGAATTTTATAACAATAACCAATCCATTGTTTGTCCAAGGTGTATTCAAAGCATAGGCTTTCACATCCACACGATGGAACACTTTGCATCCATTAAATATAATAAAAGTCATATACTCCTTGACATATAAAGATATTTGTGTTAAATGAGAAGAGTAGGTTTCAGAAGAGCGGAATAAGACATACTGATGTAAGAAAAAGAGAAGGAAGTATTTCTGAAAAGATTGACCCCAGGGTAATGGGATTGGGTTTATTTCTTTTACTTTTACCTTTTCTATCACTTCTCACTTTTCTATGATGGACCAAGATTATAAACGCAGGTAATAAGCAAACTTTAAAACACATTCATATGCAAAGTATGCCAATTCTGCTAGAGTTAGACACTGTATTCCTGATGCCATCAGGCATATGATAGGTGTGTGTTGCATGGTCCTGACTTCATGGATAACACACAGTAAGAGGAAAGACAGATGAAGATACGGATATGAAAGTTCCTTGTAAAGTGTGAAGTCTTTGTACCACGGAAGGAAAGTGTGAAGTCCTGTACTCATGGAAAGAAAGTGTGAAGTCCCGTACCACGGAAGGCATTTCAAGCGGGAACCAGCAGAGCCAGAGGATAGGCTAGGTGCTGAGCAGGGAGGCCTTGTCTGCTGCCGGTGGTTGGGAGAGGTTGGGGATGGGGGGCCTGGGGGTTCTCTGCCCCCATCCTGTTGAATTACATCCTTACTGTGGCCACTCTGAAGAAGTGTTGCTTTTTACAGGATCTGCCTCACCTTCCCTAGGTTTTAGGATGCAAATTTTTGTGAAAAATATCACAGAAGCAGATTTGACTTGTGGTTCGGGGTGGGAATATTTGCTTTCTTACTCTCTCTCCTGTTTGTTTTTGCAGAATTACATCTTACTTAATTCTCTGGCTGTCCTTTTCAACAGGACATTTTACTTTCTGGTTGTCAGAGGCTGTAAATCCCCTGAGCTGGAAAGCTTTTTGACAGACATTTCATAAATAGGGCCCCCTCTTTTTTATTCAGTGTTTTTTTAAAAATAAAGCTTTGGGCAATACGTAGAATATATGCACTCATTTGCATAAATAAAGGATTGGGAGGACACCCATCAACTGCTGGAAGTATTTATTTCTGAGAAGGTAGTCTGTGGCTGCGTGGGGACAAAAGGGGACTTTCCCTTTTTCTCTACATTTCAGATATTGGTTTTTTTTATTTGTTTTTTTCTCATGTTCCATTATATGCCATTAAATATTGTCATAAAAATGTATGTATGTATTACTTGTATTAGCTATCCCCTATATACATAAAAGTATGTAATATAAAATATGGAGGGAGTAGACAGATATTTCCATTTAGACCCTGAATGTCTCTGTGTGTGGTGGGAAGGAGGGGTACAGGAAGGCAGTAAAGGAAAAAGTAGGCTCAGGTTTGAATTGTCTTAACACATAGAGACTTAAAAAAATGTTAAAATATTGACATGTTGGTGGTGTGGTTAACGATGGGAACACCCTCACCTGGGAGAGTCTGTCATCTGCCAAGGTGTCCTTACCCCACTGCAAATATCCAACGTCACTGCGGGTCAGGACTCCGTGTAACGTTTCCTGAGACTTTCCTTTCTCACAGCCGTTGAAGACATGGGGACTTGCTCTTCCAGTTAAAATCATGTTCAGAACTGCCTAGATGGCATATTTTACAGATATTTATGGTTTAGTTAGCAATGAAACAAGGACTTAATTTTTTTTCCTTTTAAAAATTACTACTTTTACTGAAAAGAATGAAATCACACAATACATAATTCTGGAAAAACATATGTCCCAAACATTTGGTAGAGTTAAAGCAATAGTTCACTGACTTTTCTTCCTGAACCTTACCCCAAAGTTCCCTCTGTGCCCCACTTGGATCTTACTGACCGTCCTCCCTTTACACTTCTTTTAATGTTGGTTTCCATGTTGTGATTTAAGAAGCAAGAAGCTAAGATGTCTTTATAGCTTTTATAGCTTCTTTTTCAGTTATTAAGGATTCCTGGTAGACCTTATCAAGACATTTTCTAATGTTTCTAGAATCGCAGAGACGTGGCTCTCAAAGGTAAACTAGGGAGGACTGTTAAAGAAATTGGAAGGTGGATACTCTGATACAACTCAGATTCATCTTCTTAGTCTTTCAAAGATAACTTAATCTTTGCTTAAGGGAAGAATATACTTTATTAGAAAACAAGCCTAATTCAGATTTCTACAATAGAAAGTAAAGTCTTCCAACCCACCTGCCTGCACAGGAAGCCCCCAGCATTTGGTTGTAACAGATGAGTGGTGGTGACATCAAGGTCCTTTTGAAGCCTGCATAATGGGAGAAGCCATCGGAGGCAATGACTGCACTAGAAGCCTGTGGCCTCTCCTCCCTCCATCCCTGACACAAAGCAGCAGTACATGGACCTTCCTAGTCGCTGTCCCTCATACGTGCTCTGCACATTTCCATCTCTCACAGGGAAAGTCTCTAGGAGGTAGTTCGGAAGTTGTGGATGCAGGTGGGGGAAGAGGCTGATGAGTGGCAGGGAGCAGGGAGAAGATACAGATGTCTCAGACATTAGAATCCCCTGTGGGTGTGCTCTAGTGGATGCTGGGCTCAGTAGAGAATCCATTTGCTCTAGGTGACAAGGAATGCTTGGCTCGGTGGTGACATGCAACCACAGCAGAGAATGCTGGCCCAAGGCAGGGCTGAAGAGATGGAAAACACCAGTGTGGCTATTGAGCCCATTTCTTGGCTGCAGAAGGGCAGCCTCTACTGTTGGCCAGGGGCTGTTGACAATATAGGGTCAAGGTTGAATGTGGCTCCTGTTGTCACCTAGAGGGGAGTGCTGAGTACTGCTGTGTGAGCTGTATATGTTCTTGAATGAATATATTCACAGAATTGGAGGTCATGCCCTTCTGTGAGTGAGACTTAAAGACTTGGGTCAAGCATGGTGAGAGCCTTGGGGGCATCAGGTATAACTCAGGGCAGTGTTTCCCAAAGGATGGTATGATTTTAGGTGATATAGATATGAACATTTTACAGTTTTAGTAGTAATGCATTTATTTTAATATGTTTTATCTTTAGCATAGCACATTATATTATATGTATCATAAAAGATATTAATGTTTAGGACAAGGTTGATATTTAAATGTGTGTTGATTTAAAGAAAACTGTTAAGCAAATAGTAACAGACTATAACAATGTGATGGTGGTATATTAATGACAAGGTTCAGGAACACTGTTTTAGATCTTGGGATTCTTTCCTCCTGAGATCTCTCTCTGTCTTTCTCAGACTCTCAAAAGCTTATCTTTCTTTCAGGGCCCAGAAGAAAGTCCATTTCTTTGCTGCAGCCTTCCCTGACTACCCTGTCTGCAGGGACCCTTCTTCCTCTGGAATCCTCTAAGACTCACTGTCTTTACACCTCATTTGGCGTGTCAGGCACGCCTGGGACTCGCCCAGCATCTCTGTGTTCACCTCTTGTCCTTCCCAGACTGGAGCCTGCAGGAGGTCAGGGCCATATCTTCTCTTATTTGTACTTTCCACAAAACAGAATTTTGCATACCATAGAGACAAAGTAAATATTTGAGGATATAGTTTATTGTGAATCTAAATAATAAAATATATTTATTTATGAAACTTATACAAATTAATTTAGTGTCATCTGCCAATATTTACAACCACAAGAAGGAACTTGCTACTGTTCTATAAGAACAGATTCAAACTTGACTAATGATAACCGCTTGCCCATTAAGATGGCCAAACCAACTACAGGAAAGGAACTGTCAACGGGAGAGTATCCACTAGAAAAAAACTGTACTCTTGTTTCCAATATGACAATGGCAATATTTTCCAACACAAGAGTACATTGTTTATGTGATTCCAGTACTATAGGACATACCTGTGCAAACATTTATAGAACTTACCTTTCAAATGTTCGGGAGAAGATCAGGCTGTACAGAAACAGGATAACACCATGGCTTCCTTCCCCTTTGAACTGTTTGGGAACAAAATAAAAGCATATTTGCCTAAAAGCAACACACATGTGTATAGCTGTCAGTATGTATTCAAGGATTTACGGCCTGAGGTTTTTTTCCTCCAGCTGCCAAAAGAATAGAGCTCTCTCTGCTTCCCTAAGTCTTCCTACTTTCAAATACATTCTCCTTCCTTGCTTTGTGCCTGCCAATGGCACTGTCATTCTCTTGGTCTTCAATTTATCCTTCTTTCCTGCACTTCTACCATGTGATTGTCTTCAAATCCTGGCTAAGATGTAGTGTATGTTTCCTAGCCCACCTCAGTGCTGCTCTTGGCTGGCCTCCCCTTTATCCAGCCTCTCCTCACAGAGCATCCCTCCTCATTGCCCATTCAACTCACAGGGAGCAGAGAGACCTTGTAGAAATAGCTTTGGAGTTATACAAGCTAGGTTCAAAACCAGTTCTACTACTTACTAACTCCCACTTACTAACTTCTCTGAGTTTCAGTCTCATCTGCAATCATAGATAAAAATAACCTTTTCCCCAGGTTTATTGCAAAAGTTAAATACTTAATGCACAGTACCTTCCTGGGTTCTTGGAACATGCTAGATCCATAGCAAAATTAATATTTGTCCCTCTCTAAGGCATTTCTCCCCTGTCTCTTTTCTTGGCCAGATTTCCTTTCTTCTTAGAACTTTCTGTAGGTGCCCTGTGATCTCTCAGATCAAATCTAAACTACCTAACAAACATTCAGAGCCTCTTATTGGTTGGTTTTATTTTAGCTTTATGTCAATACTCTACCTGCTGAAAAGTAAAGTAGCTTCCCTGGCTGGCTTCCCAGATACACAAGGTTAAAATCTCTCTCTCTCTTTTTTTAAAGGCATTGTACCAGGAAGACTTTTGCTAAAATGCATATGCTTTTCCCTTTATGGATTAATTTGTCCGTTTTGCTATCTATGACCTGGCAGGGGGCATGACCCTTAGGCAGGAGAACAAATTCCAGTGCCATAGGAGCCAGACAGGAACCAAAATAAGTGTATTACAAGGGTATGAGAGAAACGGAGGGAGCTGGTGCCCAGTGCAAACTGGAGAGCACGTGTGTAATGGTTTCCTATTGCTCCTGTAACCAAGTACCACAAACTTGGTGGCTTAAAACAACACGAACATATTGTCTTACAGTTCTGGAGGTTAGAAGTCCAACATGGATCTCACTGTGCTAAAATCAAGGTGCCCACAAGCTTGTGTTCCTTCTGGAAGCTTTAGGGGTGATTCTGTTTCCTTACCTTTTCCAGCTTCTAGAAGCCATCCCCAGTCCCTTTGGCTAGTGGCCCCACATCACACAGCCTTTCTCGCTCTGCTTCCTGGGTCTCTTCTCTTTCTATGACTCTCCTGCTTCCCGCTTTCCCTTACAAAGACCCTCATGATTAACTGGGCCCATCCAGATAGTCCAGAATAATCGCCCCATCTCAGGATCTTTAACTTCTTCACATCTGCAGAGTCCCTTTAACCAGTGAGGTGACATCCAGTAGTCCTTCCTTAGCCACGGGGGATAAGTTCCATGACCCCCAGTGGATGCCTGAAACCATGGATAGCACTGAACCCTATATCTGCTATGTTTCTATACATACATACCTATGATAAAGTTTAATTTATAAATTAGGCACAGTAAGAGATTAACAGCAATAACTAATAATAAAATAGAACGATTATAACAATATGCCAGGATTACTATTCTTGTGCTTCAGGGTGATTATTAAGACAAATAAGGGTTACTAGAACAAAAGCATTGTGATACCCCAACAGTCAATCTGATAACTGAGAAGGCTACTGAGTCGTGAGCAGACAGCATATATTGTTTATTTCTGGAATTTTCCATTTAATGTTTTCAGACTGTGGTTGACCTTGGGTAACTGAAACGGCAGAAAGCAAAACCACAGGTAAGGGAAGGACTACTGTATTCACAGGTTTCTGGGATTAGGATGTGGACAGCATTCAGCCTATCAAAACTTGTCTAATGCGGGTAGTAGCTGCCGCCTATGTCAGCTAACTGAGGATATGCAAGCCTATAGGCCCTGTATGGCTAGATTTCCTGACTTTGTAGTAAAAGCCCCATATCCAGGTTTTTATGTGAAATTTCCTGATTGTTTTGGACATTCTCTGATTCAAAATTTTAAAAAAACAACACTGTGTGGGTTAATGCTGCAGATTGTGTATGATAGGTGTATCTGTTTCTGCCATTAAAAATTACTAGAAATTTGGTTTGCTTAAAACAATAGGAATTTATTTCCTCACAGGCTAGAAATCTGAAATCAAGGTGTCAGATAAGGGCACACTCTCTCTGAAGGCCCTAGGGGAGGATCCTTCCTTGCACTTCCTGGCAATCCTTGGTATTCCTTGGCTTGTATCGCTCCATTCTCTGCCTCCGTGATCACATGGTGTTCTCCCCGTGTGTGTGTGTGTGTGTGTGTGTGTGTGTGTGTGTGTCCAAATTTTCCCTCTTCTTATAAAGATATCAGTCATTGGATCCCACTCTAATCCAGCATGACCTCATCTTACCTTGATTACATCTGCAAAGACCCTATTTTCAAAGAAGATCATAGTTACAGGTACTGGGTGTCAGGACTTCAACTATCTTTTTTTGGGGACATAATTCAACCTGTAACAAAATGTCTACTGCCCACACATATCCCTTAGACTTCTCGCCTGAGATCTCTAACCAGATGGAGTGGGACACAGGACTGACACATTTTGATAGTGAGGGGGGCTTGGTAAAGTTCTGAATGGGGTGCCGATCCAAATGTACAGCCCTTGCTGGGGGATGCCCTCAAGAGGAATATATATACCATCAAGTTCTCCCTCACTTGTGAAATGGTGGCAACCCTCCCCCAGTGTGGCTAAGGCGATGCTCAGCTCTTGTGCCCAGGCCGCCTGCACCATGGAGCCTTGATTACTTATTCCAGCTCGACTCTTGGTCTTTGGGAAAGCCTGTGTATGGCTTCAGCTCTGATCCTCTGATCTCAATCGTGGCTACATTTAAGGATTTCTTTGTGGATGTGGAAGGTCCTTCCTATTGAATTAGACTCCCCCACGTTTGAGTTGAGGAGATGGAAGACAGAGAGGGAGGGGTTTGCCCCTTTTTGCCGAAAGGGTCATTTCTTAAGTGGGTATGCTATATTGGTATAATCCCATTCAATATTTCCTGCCCTCAATAAGGAGCCCCTAAGCAGCCTTCTAGCTTAGCGTTTCATGTCAAGTACTTAAAATCTATCATACAGGTTTTATTAGTTTCATATAAAAATGTAACAAATTACCATAAATTTAATAGCTTAAATAATACAAATTTATTATCTTACAGTTCTGGAGGTCAGAAGTCTGAAATGGGTCTTAATGGGCTAAAATCAAGATGTCAGTAAGACAGCTTTCCTTCTAGAGATGCTACAGGAGAATGTGTTTCCTTGTCCTCTCCAATTTCTAGAGGCCTTGCCCACATTCCTTGAGTCATGGCCCTGTTCCATCGTGAAAGCCAGCAAAGCCAGGTGGCAGTCTTCTCACATCACATCACTCTGACTTCTGCCTGCCTTTTCCAAATTTAAGATCATGATTACATTGGGCGCACCTGGGTAAGACAGGGTCATCTCCTTATTTTAAAGTCAACTGACTAGCAACCTTAATTCTCCTTTGCCATGTAATGTAACATATTTACAAGTTCTGGGGGATAGAGTTTGGACATCTTTGGGGGGACCATTCCTCTGCCTATCATGCAGGTTAACACAAAGCTATGAGATGGTGGGGAGCTAGGCTTGGAGTAACTAGTTTAACCCAGACTACATAACTAGTGTGTGGCTGAGAACCCATGCCCAAGTTTTATTTTGTTTGTTTTTTTTGAGACAGAGTCTCACTTTGTTGCCCGGGCTAGAGTGCCATGGCATCAGCCTAGCTCACAGCAACCTCAAACTCCTGGGCTCAAGCAATCCTTCTGCCTCAGCCTCCCAAGTAGCTGGGACTACAGGCATGTGCCATCATGCCTGGCTAATTTTTTCTATGTATTTTTAGCTGTCCAATTAATTTCTTTCTATTTTTAGTAGAGACAGGGTCTCGCTCTTGCTCAGGTTGGTCTTGAACTCCTGAGCTCAAACTGAGCTCAAACTCCACTTCCCTCCACCTCCCAGAGTGATAGGATTATAGATGTGAGCCACCATGGCCGGCCACCCA
>CAUYPO010114606.1:0-14151 GCA_963574435.1 Cheirogaleus major | reverse complement strand
CTCCCTCTATGTGCAGTTTGTAATTCTCTCTATTTGCCTGTATGTATCGCCAATGTTGGGGCAGTAGTTTGTATTATTACCAGATTTACCTGATGGATCTAAGAAGGGTTGTTGATTTTTAAGTTTTTTCAGGGTTTTATCTGTTCTTAGGACAGAATGTTGCCTTCTAAGCTTCTCACATGCTAGAGTACAAATCTGCCTTTAACAACCTAAAAGGGGAAAATTTTATCCAAATGACCAGAAATGAATTAGAAATTACCTGTTATATATAACTATTTCAAAAAGCAATAGACCAATTTGCTGGTGAGTACATGTGGTGCTTGTTTTTCCATTCTTGAGATACTTCACTTAGTAGAATGGGTTCTAGCTGTATACAGGAATATACAAGAGTTGCTATATCACCATTGTTTCTTAAAGCTGAATAGTACTCCATGGTATACCACATAGTGTTAATCTACTCATGTATTGATGGGCACCTGGGTTGTTTCCACAATTTTGCAATTGTGAACTGTGCTGCTATAAACAT
The DNA here is from genome assembly GCA_963574435.1 of Cheirogaleus major. Classification (NCBI taxonomy): domain Eukaryota; kingdom Metazoa; phylum Chordata; class Mammalia; order Primates; family Cheirogaleidae; genus Cheirogaleus; species Cheirogaleus major. The sequence continues at coordinate 13,625 of CAUYPO010114606.1, read as the reverse complement.
TCGAGTGCAGGTGTCTTTTTCATAGAGTGACTTTTGTTCTTTTGGGTAGATGGCCAGTAATGGGATTGCTGGATCAAACGGATCAACACCTAAGTGGACATATAGGAATAACATTTATCAGGTGCTGGGCGGGTGGGAGGGGGGAGGAGGGGATGGGTATATACAAACATAATGAGTGAGATGTGCAACGTTTGGGGGATGGTCATGCCTGAGGCTCTGCCTCGAGGGGGAGAGAGGGCATGGGCAATGTACATAACCATAATGTTTGTACCCCCATAATATGCTGAAATTAAAAAAAAAGAAAAAAATAAGGCAATAGACCAGGACATTATTTTTTGGAATTTGAAAGAAATTTGCAAAAAGTAAATGATATTCTGTTTACATGGAAATCTCAATTTAGGATGTCTAGAATATTTCTATGCTAAAGACTTCCACAGAACACAATTATATATTTTTTAGAACTTTCTTTATAACTGTAAAGCGCATATTTACCTTTCTCCATATATCAGTTATTTACTGTATGGAAACAGAAATCTGATTCATTTGTCCAAGCTAAGAAAATAATGGCAATGTGAATTAAACAACTAAGTTAACTGACCATTTTGGGATGTAAAAAAAAAAAATAGAGAATATAACATTAAAACAACTTCTTTTATTCCCCTAATTGTCTTCATCAAATCCTTTATTATTTTGATTTTTTTTAATTTAGTCATTTATTTTTTTTATTTTGTTCAGCATATTATGGGGGTTCAAATGTTAAGGTGATGTACATATGAGTGGATTAATAAAATGTAGAATATGTATACCATGGAGTACTATTCAGCTTTAATAAACAATGGTGATATATATTTTCCTGGATAGAGCTGGAACCCATTCTACTAAGTGAAATATCTCAAGAATGGAAAAACAAGCACCACATGTACTCACCAGCAAATTGGTATTAACTGATCAACACCTAAGTGGACATATAGGAATAACATTTGTCAGGTGTCGGGTGGGTGGGAGGGGGGAGGAGGGGATGGGTATATACAAACATAATGAGTGAGATGTGCAATGTTTGGGGGATCGTCACGCTTGAAGCTCTGACTCGAGGGGGGAGGGGGGCATGGGCAATATACATAACCTTAACATTTGTACCCCCATAATATGCTGAAATAAAAAAAAAAAAGAAAATCTTTTTAAAACATAGTAATTGCCATATATGAGATAAACAAGAATGTGAAAAGTTAAGGATGACTGCCAATCAAAGAGTAGCTTGTGAGAAACAGTAAAATGCTTAGAAAACATCACCACTTACTTTTCTTTTTATAAAAATGAGTGCTTTATGTAGCTAATCCTTCCAAGTCACGTCACTAAAACATCATAGTTAATGGCTTTCAAAATTTGAGCTTTTAATTATGCTTTCTATTTATTAAGCTGCCTATAATTTTAAACCTTGGGTCCTGCCAAATTGAAACTTCCATGTATTTCAATTAAAAGCTATTTGTATGAGTGAAAATCCACTGCATTGTCAGGATACATGTTTAAAAGCAATAGTGCTAAAAATAAAAGCCAAACAATGTTAATGACTAAAATTTATTGAGTGCTTACTAAGAGTTAGGTACACACCAAGTGCATGCTTAATACACATCATTGTGTCCCACTGGTAAGGCAACCCCACTAGTAATGTTTCTCACAGACAAGGACATTGAGTTAGTTAAGTTAGCAAAGAAGGATTTAATCCTATATAGTCTGATGACACAGCTAGGTCAGTCAGCATCCAAACAATCCTGCCCCTTGTAGTTGCCAAGCCTACAGTCGACTAAATTTAATTCATCTTTAATCCATTACATGGTATATACTCTGTTAAGTGCTGGGAAAACAAAAAATGATATGGCCTCTCCTCTGAAAGACCTGATTGTTCAGTTGGGAGAATGCATATGGAAGCATACTACCACAATATAGAGTAATGGTTAATGATAAATTAATGGAGGTGAAGTGCCTAAGCATATATTGTTAGTAAGAATAACAACATATGCATAGTTTAGAGTTAGCAGATAAAAGAGCATAATTAAGTCTTTTAGAAAAGGTGGAAGCAGGGGAGGTGTTACAAAGAAACAGAAGTTAGTTTGAAATTGGCTTCATGATATAGATGGCACATTGTTTGTGTTTATTTTAATTAGACTAATAATGTGGTATAAATAAAGCATTAATGAAGGAAATCAGGATCATCATGCTATCACTTCCCTATTTACGCTAGGGGTTTACAGTCACACTATATGCATGGCTTTGTATCACTTGTCAACAGATAAACATAAATTTATCCAGACTTTGGCACTTTGTTTTTTCTTTTGCTTTAGCACATGGGTGAAACATCTGATATGTAGTCTGGCAATGAATGAACTAGAAAAGGACTGTTTTGTATTCTGTATGTTCTTGCTTTTATAAAACTATGACTTTCAGAAGCTTAATTTCAAGTTTAAAATGATTTCAATAACTTTAGGAAATATACTAATATACTTTGCTTTAAGTAATCCACTTGGATCAAAGGATAATTCTGTTTCTCCCCACTTGACTCCCCCAACTATAATGTAACTCCATGAGAGTAAGATTTTGCTTTCCACTTTTTCGTCATGATCTATAACAACGCCTGACACATAGGAGGTATTCAATAACTATTTGTAGAATGAAAAATTAATTAGTGGTTAAATTGGCATCCTGATTAGAATATTGCATCTTACCTCTGCTATGAATAAGACTGAACATTGGTATCATTATTGTAGTGAGTTGAATGCTGGCCCCCAAAAGACATGTCCACATCCTAATTCCTGGAAACTTTAACGTGAGCCCAATTGGAAAAAGGGTCTTTGCAGATGGAATTAAGATCTTGATATGACATCATCCTGGATTATCTGGGTGGGCTCTAAATTTAATGGCAATTGTCCTTATAAGAGACATAAAGAGGAGTCACTCACACACACACACACACACACACACACACACACACACACACAGAGAAGTTTCTGCGAAAATGGAGGTAGAGATTGGAGTTACGCAACCCCAAACAAAGGAATGCCTAAAGCCATCAGAAGTTGGAAGAAGCAGGGAAGGATTCTTTCTTCCCTCAAGGCTGTGTGGCTCTGAACACCTTAAGTTCAGACTTCTGACATCCAGAACTGTGAGAGAATAAATTTCTGTGTGGTAAACCATCAATTTGTTGGTACTTTGTTATGGCAGCTCTAGAAAACTAATACAGTTATCAACAGATCTTCTGTGGAAGAAGTCTGATATATATAGTTACCAAATTGTAGCTGATTTAAGTATTAGGAATCTACACTAACAGTCCCTGATGTATATAAATATGTAAATGAGTATTGACCATTGGCACTCATTGGTTACCTGATAGAAGCATTTTCAGTAAAGTGATGGCTTATTATAGTAGATAAGAGAGAAAAAGGAAGGAGAGAAATTAAAGATAATGAGTATGGGCAACCATTCCAAGGAGCTTTGATGAAAAGTTGTAAGGAAGACAGAAATGGGAGAAATGGAGTCAAGAGAGATTTTGAAAAAAAGAAAAATAGCACGTTTGTGTGGGACAGAAGGAAAAACTTTCTTTTGCCCCAGGAAGTTTCCCTGAAAGATCAATAAGCCAGATTAATAAGAGAAAAATGTTTATTTACCTTGCATACAGAGAGAATCACAGAGTGATTACCCACTATCCCAATGGGGTCCATAAGTTTATATACTTTCATTTTAGAGTGAAAGGAGAGATGAAGAAAATAGGTAATTCTGTTGAGGGGCAATACTTGATTACTAAAGAGGATGAACAGATACTTGGGAGAATGAATGGATGGGGGAAAGAGACTGAATTGTAAATGATTCTCTTTCAAAATTAACCTGAGAGACAAGTATTATTTTTAAAATGGACTGGGCCAGATCTGGTTTCATTCTTGATCTTCCTTCTTGCAATAGATATTGAGGTAGCAGGGAGGGGAAGGAAAGACAATTGTTTTCCTAGGTGGGTCTGGATCTCAGGCAGATAAAGAAACATCAGAGATTTTGGGAGAGCTGATGGATGGGTGGGGGAAAGGTCAGAAAAAGCTTGAGGCTTTTTCAGTCAATCCAGTATGTCAAAATCCCATATTTTGGGGTCAAAATATTTCTAATTTCCTTCATATGTATTGCTGATAGGATGAGCCAGTAGAGAAGAGAAAGCTGATGATTCAGGAGAGGAGGAAGAACTGATGAAGTAATGTGTTTGACTCATTTTAAGTTATTACTAAGACTGACATCATCCCTGCCTTTGGGGTGTTTATAATAGAGTCCAGATGAGAGGCTGACTCTCACACCTGTAATCCTAGCACTTTGGGAGGCCAAGGTGGGAAGATTGCTTGAGGCTGTGAGTTAGAGGCTAGCCTGAGCAAGAGAGAGACCCTGTCTCTACAAAAAACAGAAAAATTAGCCAGGCATGGTGATGTGTGCCTGTAGACCCAGCTCCTAGGGAGGCTGAGGCAAGAGGATCCCTTGAGCACAGGAATTTGAGGTTGCAGCCAGCCACGATGCTTCTATTGCACTCTAGCCTGGGTGACAGAGCAACACCCTGTCTCAAAAAAAAAAAAAAAGTTCAGATGAGAGACTTTAAACCAACAATGGCAAGGGGATCAGGTGTCCACAAAAGGAGAGGCAAAAGTGCTATGACAGTATATAACAGAAGCACCCAATTTTGGGAAAAGGGATGATGGTGGTGGCAGGGATCTTTTCTGAAGAACTAAAATGAGTTTTTAAATAGTTAAAAGCCTTAAATATAAAAACTCAAATATAAGGAAAATTCAAAATAATTTCAGTTTGCCTCATTTGATTTGATAACTCACTGCATTTATTTCACAAGGTATGCTACAACATTTTTTTTCTCTTTGAATAACAAGTAATGTCTAATAGATACAGAATCACATGATGCAATTTGAGAACTTAAATTAGAAGTTCCATATCTTTCAACTAAGTCAATCAGAAGATTACTTTTGTGCTCACTTATCTTCTGTATTTGTAACTTATTGGCAATGAAAACATAAAGACTAAAACTAAGATCAGCCATTCATGGCACTTTAAATATTTAGAAAATCCATAAATTGCCTATAACTTCTGGATGCATGTGTCTTCAGTGATATATAGCAATGGTTAAAAGAATTGTTTATTTTCTGCCATATTATTACAACATTAACTATGTATGCAAGTCATTTTCATAGATAAAGCTACATTAGGAATAGAAAAATCACATGATGAATTTCTCTATTTTAAATCCTCCAGGAATTGCTTTCCCATATTGCAAAAAATGTTGCTCTGTCAAACAACATACAACCAAATCAATTCTCCAGCCACTCTTGCAGAATACTAACAAACTGTCTTGATGAGAGACTATTCAGGTAAACTGGCCATTTGTCTTTCCATTTCATTGCACTGTTGCCATATGCTAGTTGCTAAAATTTTCTGTTTTGTAGTAGTCTTAACTCTTTAGGAAACTCAACAAATGAAGATGGCTGCTTTGTTTACAGCTAGGAATGACCAGATTTCTATCTGGTGAAGACTGAATTTGATGATTCTTATTATTTTGCAATTCTCTCTATCTTAAAGCACTCTGGTTCCTTTCTAAAATCATTAATTTGTTGTTTGTTTTGTTTTACAAATTCCACCATTTTCTTAATGTAAGAAAGTCAATTTTTCTTTTTATTTTCTATATTATTGGTCACAATAGTAAATTAAATAACTTGTCAAGGAAAATAAAAAGGCTTGCATTTGTTCACTTAATAAACTGTCTTGAAAGAAATCATCTGAAGATATTCTTATTACACATTCATTCCTGGTTATGTACAGGTTATGTTTCAGCCACCCGGGGCTTTGTTTTGAATGTGTTTTATGTCTCTTTCACTGTGTTTCTACATTTACCACTATTTATTATGCTTATTGCATCTCTCTCATTAACACCATAAAATTACAATTTCCTTGAAGGCAGGTAGAGCTATGCGCTGTTTCTTTTGTTTAGGGACATAAACTGGTGTATTAGTCTCTAACTAGAAAGTCTTCTCTACCTGCTGATGGTGACACACTCATAAAACCTCAACATGTGTAAAGAGCCTACACTAGTGCAAAAACATAGTAAGAGTTCAATAATCAGTTTCCATTATTATTATAGAGCCATATTATTAGGAAATGCATTTCTATGACTATACATTTGTATGCATAAAGTTTTCAGTCTCTTTCTATGCTCCAAAAGACTTGGGCTTTGAAAGCAATTTTTCCAAGTTGTACCTTGTTAACAATAAGTAAAATACAACAACTCAATCAGGCCATTAGAGGGTCATTTATTACCAAAAAGTAACAGCGCCCAAGCACCTAGTCCTAGCTCAAAACTGCAGAAATAGTCCAGAAATTTCGAATAGCGGAAGAACAAAGGAGTTCACGTTGTCTACGGATGGAAGATTCAAGAAAGGCCTCATACACAAAGTGCTCCAAATGGATGATTTTTAGTATCTGGCTTTCAATATACTAAACTGTCCTGAATTACAGTAATTCCACAGTGGTTTTTAAGAAAACAGAAACTAGCACTATTGAGTGGGCTTTAAAATCACATCCTATATTATGGAACACTACTTTAAAAGTTGGCCCTCACATACTGTTCTCTTCATTCATCCAATACATCTTTTTACTGAACATATACTATGTGTTAGGCAGATACACTGTTCTAGGCACTGCATATGAACAAAACAAATTGCCTACCCTATGAAAGCGGCAAGGGCAAACAGACAATGGATGCCTATAAAATTTTTTTAAAATTCCATTTAAATAGATCAGGCAGTAATACATCCTATGAAATGACATATGAGCTACACTAAAGAAAGTGAGGAGTTAAACTCTACAGATAACAATGGTAGAGTATTCAAAGTAGAGAGGGCTGTGAGACAGCTGTGAGGTAGGAATGTACTCAACAATTTCTAGGAACAGCAAATTTCCAGGATCAGCATAGCTAGAGCAAAGTAAAGACCAAAAGGAAGAGCAGAGGAGCACATCACAAGAGCCCTTGCATGCTCTAATGAGGAGTTTGAATTTTATGCCATGATATTTTTTGGCCAGATAATCACATTAAACTATAATACAAATTTCTTGAAGAGGAGAATGAGGACAGTAATTTTCTCTTGCAACAGGCAGACAGTATGGCTGGATTTTGGCTTGTTTTACCGCCTCTGATGTAGGAAGTTTTCTAAAGGCAATACTTAACAGTCTGAGGGTCAGGATCAGTGAGAACTCAGAGATAATCACAATGGAGCTTCCATCAGCCTGGCCTATAGGAAACTCAAGAGTGAATAAGAAGACAGAATTATTGTCTTGGTTCTGTTCCTAGCTCTGATATACAACTTTCAGTCACTCAACTGTTTCAGGTCTCAGTTCCTCATCTTAAAAGCAGGGTATTGGACTAGATAACTTCCCTAAATTTTTTCTGACTTTTAAATTATTTGAGGCCTCTCTATTTGTTTTGGCCTCATAGAATTCCTAATAAAACATCTCTAAAAAGATAAGAGAAATATTAATAAACCTCCCTAATTCACCAATTACTATACTTCAGATTGACAACTGAATTTCTTTCTTGACATAATTTTACTTCTAAGTCCTCTGGGTCTCATGTATATTATGCATACTATTTAAAAGCAATATAACTTAATTTTGCAAAATATATATGCCAATAAATAGTTCTATATTTTCAGTATTTTTAAAGAATTTTCCCAGCTCATCTTTCCTTTAAAATAAATTCTTGTGACCTTTCTTCTAAGTTCTGTCTAGTCCTGCAGCACAATAATTAACAGTCTGGCATCAGGCAGTATAGGGTTTCAATCCCAGCTCTGTCACTTACCAGTTGTATATCTTGTGCAAACTGTTAAGCTTCTCTATGCCTACTTGCATATGAAATAAGGATCTGGAATATAATTATCACTCAAAGACTAATTTCTATTATTACATTTATTTATCTATCTATTTGCTTGTTTATTTATTTTTATTTGCAACTGCCTATTGAACATTGCCATCTGGATATTCTGCTCTTAATTCAGATTTCAATATGCTGTGTGACATCAGTTAGAATTAGGTACAACGGTGTCCAAAAGAAAACACAAAATACCAGTGGCTCAGAGAAGATGAGGTTTATTTCTCCTTTATACAAATAAATTCTGGGTGGGAAGTAGGCAACTTAGGGCTGGTATGGTCTCTCTCATCATTAGAAATTCCCTCCACATGGCTGCCACACTCAAAGTTATCTCAGAGTCCAAGACTGCTGCTGGACCTCCATGTTTCTGGATGCTAGGCAGTAAGAATGAGGGCAAGGCAAGGAGGCACAGCTCCAGATGAGTCTCTTCATCTTATGCAGCTGTTCTTGAAGTTTAACCCAACACTTCTGCTTGTATCACATTACTCAGAACTTAGTCACATGGCTACAACCTGCTTTAAGGGAAGCTGGGAAATATCTCTTATCTGGACATATTATAGCCTGAATAAAATGAGGATTCTGATATTGAAAGAGAGAAAGAATATTGTACAGACAACTGACAGATTTTGACACAGAAGCAAACTAAAGTCATTTTATCTCACTTAAACATTCTCCTTCTCTAGCGTTTTCTGTTTTTAACAAAGCATCGCCATCCTCCAAGTCAGCAAGCTGGGCTAGAAATATTTACATTATTTCTGATGCCTTTCTCTCCCCTGACACCCACATCAACCAATTGCTAGATGTAGCATTTACCACCCTTCCTCTCTATTCCCTCTAGTGTCACTATCTAACCTAGACCACAGAATGGTCTCCTGGATGTTCTTTATACTTTCAGTCTCTGCCATCTTCAATCTCTTTTAAAGGTTACTCTTTGGAGCATAGCTCTCATCATGTCACCCCCTCTGCTAAGCTTTTAGAAAATCTGCAATGCCTGAAGAAAAGCATCAGATCCTTTGTCTGCCACTTAAGTTCCTTGTGACCTAACTAATTTTATTGCCCTGGAACCACGAACCTGATATTCCAGTTAAACTGAGCCACTCATTGATGCTATACTTACTCTGTACAACTTTACCCACGCTGTTCTTTCTCCATCTCTACCAAACTGTTTTAGTTTGGGTTCCACCAAAAGCAGATGCTGGAAAAAGGATTTGGGAGTAGATAGTTTAACTGAGAAGTAATCTCAAGAAGTATAAGTCAAGAAATGGGAAAGTAGAAAAGAAAGAAAATGCAACAATGGCTGCATTAATGAGCAGGCTACCACTGTGAGCCACTGAAGCACAAACCTGTTAGGGACCTTCTGGAAATCATGTAGATCATACCACCAAATTGGTACTCCTGGAGAAGGCTGGGGAGGCTGGGCCATTCATCCATAGATTCTGTCCCATATCCGATGGGCTGAAGTTTACCCACAGCAAGTTAACTCCTCTGCATTTTCCTGTGGAAAATGCAGTATAGCCAAGCAGGCTCCTCTGGTGCCAGAGAAAGCCCTATGGCAGAGAAGCAAGAAAGGTGCTGGTACCTGACTTGGGAAACTATCAGTATGCCAGAAACCATCCATAGCTATAATTGTACTCAGGTGGGCAGAGCATTAAGTCTGCTACAAGGACCAAAGACCATCTATACTAACTTCAAAGACCTGTTCAAGGCAATTCCTTGTTGAAGCTTTCTCTGATCTCTCAGATTTGAAGTATTTGATCATTACTTGATCTCTCTCCATTAGATCACCTCTTTATTCTTTTGCAGATATTAACTATAGTATCAGACTGTATGCTTCTTGAGAATAAGTTTGGGTCTAATTTTGTAAGTATAAAATTTTTATCTCATAGGACCATGAACAAGGAGGAAATAATCAAGCACTATGGATATTTAAAGGCCACAGAAATCCTTCTGGGTATAAATTATGAAGGTCTGGCATAGTGTAAAAGAAAGAAACACATATAAATAGGAACACTATGGCTTTCTTCCAATCTTAGAACCTCTACTTCTGGGATTCATTTTAAGTGAAATAGTACAGTGAATTTAAATAACCTTAGGTGCCTGACTTAAACAGTTCGCGAAGATTAGGGTGAACTCTCAATTCATTAATAATAGACCAACAAGAGTAATTTAGTTTTTAAAGCAATAAATATTACATATTAAAAGGTAACCCTCACTGTATGAGTCCTGAACTTAGAGCAAAGTTCAGTAACCAGTACAATATTAGACTTCCCTTCAGAGATTTAGTTACTGTAGGCCCAAATGACCTCATCAAAAAGCATAATATTTATGACCCAACTCACACGCAAAGGACTCTATAGACTCAGAAGTACATTAGGCTATACAATAAAAATTCACTCATTGAAATTTCTTATTCATTCTAGTTAATTTAAAAATTGGATGTTTTACATACCATTTCAATGATATTTATCTTCACTGTGAATAAATATATAATTCCATTAAATCAAATAAGTACTTGTAAGAAGATTCTAAACAACCCTTACTGGCACTATCACCTTATTTCAAAGATGATAACACTGCTGCAAATCAACTCTATTGCCAACATTTAATTGCAAAAGATTTATCTCTTTTTAAATAATTTATTTTCTCATTCAAAACCAAATTCATCTTAGTAAAAATACAGGAGTGGTGTAAAATTAATACTGGAAAGATAACATTCAACACCAATATGCCTAATCTGAAAAGGCAACAACAGACATTCTTTTCAGTTTATAAAACAACTGGAAAACTTTGATTTAATCTTCTACTTACAATTATAAAATCTAAATATTTGGGAGATTTTCATGAATGCAAGACGTAATAAGGATTCTTCCTAACTGTGAGAGAGTTAAATAGTTATAAAGTGAATATTATTAATCAAGTCATATATTTTTATGTTAATAGCACTGCTGTCATATATAAAATTAGAATATCAAGATTTTAATAGGCATATATCTTGAAGACAATGCAGTCTAAAAGGATCAGCTATTATAAAACTATTAATCCATTTTGGCATTTCTTTCCATCTGTATTTCAACCCATTAAAAATTGAGTTCTATAAGTTTACAAAATGGCTATTTAATATTTTCTACTAAATTACATTTGAAATTATAGACTAAACTGCCATAGTATTATTATTTATTAACATTTTCAATAAATTGCCAGCCTAAAAGTATATTCATTACTATGGTAGAAATTATGATAAGGCTATACATAAGAAAACAGAATTATTAACTTTTACCAAACATTATAGGACATTTATATAATACTATCAACCAACTCCATTATAAGGAGAACATTATACAATCTGCCAAAATCTGCTCATTCAGTCACTTGGTAGTTCATTGCTTTCAAACTGGAACCAAAGAATTAAGTCACTTTTTAAAAAGTTACAAGGAATCAGGACTTAACTGAGCACTTCAAGCTTTACCATTTGACATGATGGAAATGAAAAAAAAAATCAGCCATCTTTCTAGGGGTGTTTTCCAGACCTTCACACAGTAAAAAAAGGAGAAGTCATTCATTATGCAGCTACTTTTCCAAAAGGCTACAACCAAACTAAATGATAGAACAATTTGGCATGTGTCATGGACAGAATTCAGTCAAAAGGCCATACTCAAGGATCCAGAAGGGCACATGTGGCCCCAAGGCCGCAGGTTCACCATCCCTGGTTGGTGGTTCTAGATACCTCAAAGATAAAGATGAAGGAATGAGGTCAAATAAAAAAGATTTGCTGAAAATTTATCCAAGAAGCAGCTGGATATTTAGATTTCCTCCCTTGACTTTACACAGCCAGTCAAATGCCCCTCTCCATCTTCAAAAAAAAGTATAGTAGGTAAAGCTAGCAGGTAAAGGGGTGCTGCACAGTTAACAGTGGGAACCACACTGAAAACAGAGATTAAGTGAATGAAAGCACACTGGATGCTGTAACCTCCTTGTTCTTCCTCCCTAATGGGGCTCTGAAAATGCTAGGTATTCCCTCTACAGGAAGACAGCTAGAGGATCTTTCAGATCAACTCAAACAAAAAAATCTAGAGACGATGACTCTAAAGTTTCCCTAACTACACATCCCAGATGGATCATCTTGACTGCAAAACTCTATGGACAGACTTATGTGCAAAACTTCCAATCTAGCTACTTTGTCCTTTACTTTTACATGTCCGCAGATAACCAAAGATTCCAAGACATCGCAGGAAAGTCACAAATATGAAAGATAAAAAGTTAAGCAAATTAGTAGAATTAATAGAAAATTGAAGAAAACACAAAAATATGCAGAAAGGAGAAAACTTTTACAAATGTATTATTAATGTCAAAGAGTTAAGAGAAGATTTGCAACCATGACATAAAAAAAATACTATTAAAAGAAAAAAAAAAAGAGAAAGATCCAGGGAACAAAAAAGAAGACTTGTAAACAAAGAATATAATAGCAGAAATAAAAAAATAAAAAGTTAAAAGATAGAATTGAGAAAATTTCAAAGACAAAATGATGAAATATAAAAGAGAAAAACCAGCATAGTAAGTCCAACATTAAATTGTATAAATTCTATAATACAAAGATAAACAAGAGGAGGGGTAAAAAGTCAATGACATAATTCAGAAAATTCCCCAGAGTGGAACAATGTGAGATACAGAGATGTGAGACACAGAGTGAAAGTGCTCACACAAACCTTATCATAATGGATAAGAATAGATTCACATAAAAGCATGTTATTGGAAAATCTCAGGACCTGGTATACTGCAAACACTAGAAAAGAAAAAGTAAAAGCAATTCCTTCCAAATACTGAGAAAAAAATTTCAACTTAGAAGTACAGACAGTGAAACTATCAACAAAGTATAAAGGTAGAACTAGGATTTTCAGATATAAGATGATTCAAAAATTTTAGTTCCAAAGTAGCTTTTCTTGGAAAGATACAGAGGGATGAGTGTCACCCTCTGTATCTTTACGTGAGAGAATAAACTAATATGAGAGAATAAACTAAGAAAGAGTAATACAAGGGACATGGAAAACAGTAGATAGAAGACAGGAGAGAGGTAAAGAGAGTCCGCAAGATGACAGTAAAGAGACATGCCAGAAAATGATGGCTATACACCAAACCAAAAGGACAATTTGTCCAGAGGACAGAAGGTCAGAAAGTCCAGGAAAGGCCTTTGTAGAAGGACAAAAATGATAGAATGCCATATTTGTTTGCATACCCTGAAAGGAGATTTAGATATGGTGCTCAAATGGTGGTAGTGTACACCAGGGTTTCGGGAGGGGGGGCAAGACTCACATCATAGGGATGTGGAGAGCATTGTGGCGGGGAAGGATATACCTCTAACCCTTCTTAGGGAGAGGCAAAGTTATACAATGTATCCAAAGTGTAAAAATAAAAAATCTTTGTTGGATGGAGGGCAGGCGGGAGGGGGGAGGAAGTGTAGAGTTACGTAATGTGTGCCATGTGCACCACCTGGGGATTGGACTCGCTTGACGCTCTGGCATGTGGGGGGGGAGGAGTGGTAGGGGCAATGTATGTAACCCTAACAATATTTGTACCCCCATTATATGATGAAATAAAAGGAAAAAAAAAAGAAAAAAAAATTTGTACTTCTTTGGTTTTAGTATTAAATATTTGCATCTCACTGTTTTGTATCTCGACTCTT
>CAUYPO010114604.1:0-11299 GCA_963574435.1 Cheirogaleus major | reverse complement strand
AAAAATCACGAGATACAATGATCAAAGATTTCGAGGTTCCCCCCAAAATCACAAGCTGTCTTAGCTAATTTCCTTCTCCTTTCTAGAAGTGAAAAACACATAATTCTTCAGTAGGTACAACCCTTTTGATCAAGGTAAACTAATTTATCCCAAGCTCAAACTATGTACATGGATATCAATCTTTAATGTCAGTAGCTGTGACCCATTTGATCAAGGAACGAAGAAACTACACGCTTTCCACTGGGAGACTGGTTTTACATTAACTGAGGCATTGTTGAGAGAAAGGGAGAGAAGGAACTTGGCCCAGGGTTCAAACACTATAGAAGCCTTGAGACCCCTCTCCTGGGCTGACATATTGCAATCTACCTCTACAGCCATGAGGAGTTTTCATGTCAGGCCGCCTGCGGTTTTTCATGCATGAGACCCCTTAGGCTCTGAGGTTGGAGCATGCTTTGCTGCACTCCCAGATCACTGATATATGTCCCCCAACTAAGCAGTTAACATCTGCACTTATTTCAGGCTTCTGCTCAGGCAATTCCTTCACCTCCTATCCTCTCACAGCCTCAGACAGAGCATCCCTAAGTCCCAGTGGTCTTAATCCCATCAACTGGTAACCCATCACAGCTGTCTTTAGCTGGGGAAGGGGGAAGAAATCTTATCATTGAATGATGAGGTTGATTAATATACCGGGTGTTTTTAATTACTGAATTAAAACTGGGTATCCATTATAAAATGACTGTTGGGTTTTTTGTTATTTAATCATGATCATAAAGTCATTCTAGCTTTTCAAGCAGGTTTAAGAGAAGGAGTATCCAGATTGAGAGGTTAAAAGGATGGAAGATAAAAATTAAACTTATTATAAATTTATGATTAAATCCCATGAATACCACCAATTCAATGTACTTGTTGTATAGTATTATACTGAATGCACATTTGTTGAATAATTGAACCACATTTTTACCTTGCCTTCCATTAATAAGCTGTGAGATCTCAGAAAATGTCTAATAAAATTGGCCATATGTAAAAGTAAGAATTTCTCCTAAATCTCATAGTTCATTTCCAATTCTCAATGAATACTATACTTTTGCAATTTTATTTTCTTAAAAATCACCTCCAGAAAGTGTAGAAGGGTTTAATGTCTCCAAATAATAACTATTTTGCATTTTTAACAGAGAAAATACCAAATAGATATTTGAAGCTGAACATTTAGCTGAGACAGAAAACATAATTATATTTCATAAATGCAATGATAAACCATGAAATCTAAGGATATCATATGAGACACATTTAACCCCTTTAAAAAATGTCTTGGCTGTTTTTGTGAAAAACCTACATTAAAATCTGTTCTCTAATTATTTTTCCCAGATAGCAACTATATTTCATTTTTCAAAGTTTAATCTTGTTGCTAAGATTGCTCAGGATGTTTAAAACTTCAAAGTCAGCCTAAGTTTGAAAACAAACAAAAAACACTTTTAAGATTTATTTAAAACTGAGGTCATTTTTAGCATCAAGTTTATATATAATAGATTTCTTTGTTTTATTTTATTAATTTTTGTGGGCAATCATGGCTTAATAATGTTTTTCCATACATCATTGAATGCTTGGCCCAATATCCAATTTAATATCTAAGTACATAAATTCAACCTACAAATGAAGGTCATTGTGTGAAATGCTTAATTAGTTGTATAGGGCAGGGTTTAATGAATACAAAGAAAATCATATAAAGTTCATACCTTGTATTTGCTTTGAAAAAATGGAAACATTTGTCTTCTTTCGTGTTGCTTTAATTCACATAATTTGAATAATTTTATTTTGTGGTCATTCTTATCACATTTTAGTTATGGGATGGACACTATAAAATGTTAACTATGAGAGTAGAGGTAAACTGTAAAGTAGTTTTATATCACAAATAAATTTTATTAGAAAATAACTATGAGAAAAAAACAACAAGATTAAACTTTGGAAAATGAAATCTAGTTGCTATCTGGAAAAAATAATTTGAGAACATATTTTCAGTGGGAGGGAACAACCTGGAATATTATGTTGCCAGAAGATACCTAATAGTCACAGACAGTGAATTAGATATTAAACATAATATGAAAGCTTAAAAAAATAAAACCTTAAACACTGAGGTTCTGAATTTTCCTTTCACATTTATACCGAGACATATAACGTACTTAAGTTCTGCTATGTGAACGTATATAGGACTAAAATATATAAGTCCTAAATCTCTTCTATGTAAAATTGTCAATTTACATAAGCCATTGACCCATGCACAGGTACTCATTTAGATTGAGGAAAAACATGACAAAAAATCCAGAGTATTTGTGATAATTTAACACAGCTTAATTTGTTTTATTATTGGGAACATAATTGCTGTACTTTTAAAAGTAACAAATTAAGACATTCAATTAGCTTTAAAATATTTACAATATTTAAAAACATTTACTCTTAAGAACATTAAGACACAAGTGAGAACAGCTTTGTGAATAATATATATCATATTAGGCATAAGTCTGGGTGCAATTTTAAATACTGATTAAAGATATAAAGCAATATTCTCACTAAAAATTCAGAATGCTATTAATGGATGATGAAAGAATCAGAAGAAAATACATAAGGAGCTTTTGTAATAGACTCAATTGGCACTGGGTAGAGTAGAAAATGTAAAGTCTATGTAACCCAGTAGGAAAAAAATAAGAGCTCAAGTAAAAAAAGCATATAAAAGAAATCATAATGGCAGATAAATATCATGAGATAGAGGGTTAGCCAAAACAAATGTTTCTTTGTCCAAATATGTTTTCTTCAGAGACCTTCTATAAGTTGAGAAGAAAGATATCTTAATAATATACCATAAATTATACACTTTAAGATCTTTCTTCAACATGTTTTATGAGAGTCTATGTAATTTTTTTGACATCAATCAAAATATAAATACAAGAGGGCTACCATCTAAGAAACAGTCATACATTAGGTTCCACTACAGCTTACGATTTCTTTAATGAAAACATCTGCCAGAAACTGAACTTAGTAAATTAGTAACACAAGCATTTACTGTATGCAAGGAAGTCTTGGGTTTTCAGTCAGTTTATCATATAACCTGCCAACATAAAAAAATATATATCACTAATTTAATCTATATATTCATTGAATTATCTCTGTTGGGAATTATGTGGATAAGAAGATAAGAGATATTCCTAGTGATGAAAATAATAATTAATACTATTCGCATAGTATTGCCTAGAGTTGTCCAGTCATTCTACACATGTTCAAAGTAGCCCTTTCAAGTAAGGGTTAAATAAAAATGATGCCTAGAGAAGTTAAGAATCTCATATAATAGCATAAAACTACACACTTTGTTTTCTTTATTTGGCCTGTCTAGTCGTTTCCTTTGTCCATTAATAAAAATGTTTTACAGAACCCTTAAGATTTATGCTTTCCTTGCTAGAAGGTGAGACTTGCAAGACTGCGATTATTGCTGTGGTAGCCAGGCTCCAGTATTGCCCCCCAGGTTGTCACCTTGTGAAGTCCCTCTCTACATGAAATCAAGCTGAATGGTGTCACCAATAGCATAGTGTGGAGATTACAGAAGGTGCCCTCAAGTCTGGGTCATTAAGATATTTTGGTATTGTGTTGGTCTATTGTATCCTTCTTTAGGGGAAGGCTGCTTACTATGTCTAAGTCCATTCCAACACTCCTATGGAAAGGTCAATGTAGTGAGAAACTGATGATTCCTGCCAACAAACAGATCAATTTACCAGTTCTGGGAGTGAGCCCATCAGATCCTCTGGCTACAGTCAAGCCTTCAGATGACTACAACCATAGGTATAATCATGACAGCAACCTCGTGAGGGATTCAGAGCCAGAACCACTCAGCTAAGCCACTCCAGGATTCCTCAACCACAAAAATCATGTGAGATAATAAATGTTTACTGTTTTAAGCCAGTAAGCTTTTTGATAAGTTATTGTATAACTAATATAACTGCAATCATGTTGGCAATCGAGTACTAAAATTTTTATAAACTCTCTCTACGTATATATTGGTATATTTTATTCTTTGCAATCACATTTGTACTTGTTCTTCAGATACATAAGAAAAAACATTGAATTTATAGATATTAATAAAAAAACTACTCCACATAGTGGATAATTTCCTCAAAAGAAAATTAGTGAAAGCCAAAAATGTTTGCTTCCAAATTCTTGATATTCATTCCCTCAGCAATATTTTTGAGAGTTTGCCACGTACAGACAAAAGAAATAACATATACAATCCCTTCTTTCCTATAGACCACATTCCAGTATGGGAAATAGAAAATAAATAATGAAGTAAATCAGACTGTGGTCTTATACCACGTAGGATAATAATATACCACAAAGGATAATAATACATCATTTAGGTGGGAGGAAAGAGCTTGAGAGTAACACACACTGACTCATGTTTTAGTAGAATCCCCAGGGTTGACAATGCCAGGAGGCACAATTTGAAAAGCTTGCATTGAGGCATAACTACCAATGGATGCTAGAAACTTCAATGGTACCTGACTTTTCATATCAATATTTCCAGTTGCAAATACAGGGAAAGTGTTGCCAGTTGTTGAATTAAAAGTTATTTGACCATAGTCTAGCCATAAAGTGTTAAGTTTATAACTGTGAAAGGTCTATGATTTTACCCTACTTGCAAACTAACAAGATAGCCTGCCACATAAAACTAGGGACTGTGCTGCCATTCTAAATCTCTGTGAAAGTAGCTGCTGTGTTGAATATATATCTTTATCAGACTAATATAATACATATGACTCCTAAGTCAGAGACAAAGACCATTTATCACTCTTATGTTGGTTCCCTGTATATCAATTCACACAGAGTACACAATAAGAACCAGATGTTATCTGTACACTCAGTGGAATACATCATGGAAAGGAAACCTAAACATTAGGCAACTCTGATTTTAGCTAGGGCTGCTGGTGTCCTGTTCATCCTTCCTCCAAAGAGAAAAGGAGAAACAAGAATATTGTCTTTACTCTGGAATATAAGCAAATATTTCTATGGAAAAAGAGAAAGGCATCTCTATGTTTTTTACCCTGAGATCTAGATAAATATCTTGCAAAAAAGAAAAAAACAACTTTACTATCCTGGAATGTTTCCATATATGAAGATTGGCTGTAAATGCTTTTGCTTAGAGTACTCAGATTATATGGAAATGCAAGAAATCCATGGAGAAATGTCCTGCGATACAAGGAAGGCAGGGAAAGTGAATATGGCATTTTCAGATTTGCTAATGAGTTTTGGGCTCTTCTTCAAAAGATAGAAGATTCTGCAAACATAAAAGGCAACTCAGATGCTGGATGGACAAAATGAATGCAAAATAACTGCTAAAATTTACCTCTAACACTGGGTAGTACAAAGTGAACACAAACGCACTTTCTTCTCATGTATCCATTCTTCCACTTTAGTTGATTTAAACCTCTAACTGTTATAACCTTGGTAGTAGCAGATTCAGCATTATGTAAAAATGAAAACAGCATCATCAACAACAGCAGCATCAAAAGCAACAGTGATAATCATAATACATCTTGAAAAATATAAGAAATGCTATTTTTTCCTGTGGCTTTCATTTGTGAATGAGAGAAGTTTTCTTAGTAGCCTTCCAGTAGAATTTGCTTCTTGTTCTATTGGCTAAAATTGGATCAGTTGCCTTTTTCTGAACCAAACTGCCACTAGTGCAAAGAGTATGGAATTATCAGATTTGCCTTAATCAACTAAAGTGGATATGGAAATGGCCACCAGAGGGTGCAATGGGAATGGGAACTGACCTGGATTTGGAGTATCACGAAACGGATCCAGAAATACCAAACTGGTAGGTGAAGTAGGAACTAAATATTTGCAGGGAATCAAAGAAAGTGTTTTAGGCAGAAAACACAGCATAAGAAAGGTGGTGGGGGGGGCAGCTATAGAGTTTTCCAGGAACAGAAGGGAGTTCAATTTAAATGGACCATTTTGTTCAAGAGTCTAGTTACCCAAAATAAGACCAAAATGGCAAATAGTGTTTAATCACCAAGAGCCAAGGATAAGAAAATTAAAATTTTCCTAAAGGCTGTTTGTATAGTGTCCTATATAACAAGGTCAGTATAGTTGATTCTATAACTTCATATAATACATATCCTACACTAATACTACTTTCAAAATTTGGAACTTCTTTCTTAAAATCAATTCATGTTTATTTCTTGGAAGGTGAGTCTTCTGGTTTTATTTCAATTGAGAATTTTCTTTTATTATTGCATGCTACCTTATAAGAGACAAAAATTCAACATGGACCAATAATGATGGAATGGCATATATTAATCATATAAAACTAAAACAGAAATGTTGGAAGCGATAATGACTCAGTAGTCCTTCAATTAATTTGTAACCTGATACTTATGATTGTTTTTTTTACTATCTCACTCTGCATTTGGGGAAGAAGCCACAAAATTGTAGATGGTGGACTTTGGCAGAGAAGAAAGGATATGAATATCCAAAAGAAAGCTAGTTCTATGGGTCCAGGAAGAATTTTTAACTTGAAAAGATTTGCTTAGCAGGTGGTACCTTAGTATCAAATAATTAGATTAACTCCCACAGAAGAGAAATATAATTTGAATTTTTTTGGTTTAAGAAGAAACATGAGTAAACTTTCCTGGATTTTACCCTCAGGTGGCCTGTCCTGCTCACCAGGGTAATACGGAAGTTCAGTATTGACGAAAAGATACTCCAAGTAGGAGTAAAAATTATACTTTAGACCTGGACCATTCATAACCCAACGGCAGGGAAAGGTAAAGTACACAGCAGGAACTGTAAGTAAATCACAGTCACAATGTCATCAATTCTTCCTGTTTCACTTTACAGTGATGAGTGTTGGGGACAACTGGAGGAAGAGAAATACAACTCCTAGGAAATCATTTTAAGACATTAGAATAGAAGTGTTTTAACTGCAAAGTATTGAGAATGTTTCATGAATATATTTCTCCAAAAGTACAGTTCTTTTTTCCCACTCAAAATGAACATCAGACACAAATAATGACAACTAGATTATTATGTATGTATTTGGAAGTAAAACTAAGCACTTCTGTTTTCTTATTTTTTAGTTTTTATCTCTTTGATAATTTCATAATACTATTACCACTTCCACAATTTCTCTCTTATTATACCTTTACCTCTAAAACAAAACTTCAAAAGTTGTATGCGGCAGATGGGTGGGAAAGCATAGCTGGATTTTAGGATGTGGAGTGCATTCATGGCTTGTAAGAGAAATCATTTTTCTTTGCTTACCATACCTAACTCTTCACTTTCAGTTTCTTGTGGAAAGATACTAAAAATTGCAATTTATGCTTATATATTTATAGCTTATCAACTCCAACTCCTCTTTTTCTAGAAGAAAGTATATAAAATTTGTTCAGCAAGGTCCAACTTGTTCCAATATATACAAATTGGAATAATTCATAGATGCATAGAAAAACCACTGATAAAAGAAATCATGAAAATTTTGAAAGCAATGTGTGTTATATTATCTCTAATTTTCCTCCTTTGAGAAGTTCCATTCAATTACTCATTCTTTTATTTTTAGCAATATATTCTCAACTTACACTGTATCAATTTGCATTCATTTGTAGATTGCTGTTGGTAAAATATTTCTTAATGTTGTGTGAATGTACACTTATTTTTCTATTTCCACAACTGGATGAAATTGCATGCAGGACAAGCATTTCATTGACTCTCCGTGTCTCTAAGCTAGGAAAAGTGCTCAATAAGAGTTTATTGGAAATGAAAACTCTTTGTTCAAAACCACTCTTTACCACCAAACACAGAAACTGTAAAGGAAAAGATTGACTGGACCATACAAACGTTCTGACATTTGTGCATGAAATGATGATAAATGAGCAAAATTGAAAAGTAAATAAAAATTGAAAAAATATAGACAGCACGTTTGACACAGGAAGCTTTAATTATTATATAGGAGTTAGTTTAAATAGTAAAAGAAAAATGAATATTCCAATATACCAATGGCCAAGGGGGTATAATCATGTAATTTGCAATGAAGGTTAGTTATACAGATAATCTCATCTAAAATATGTGGACACAGATAGTAATCAAAAAAATATGAATTAACCAAATGTAAAACATATATTTACCTCTTAAATTACCATCAAGTCTAAGAATAATAATGCTTAATTTCAGCATATTTGTGGAGGAATAGGAAACTCTTTTAGACCTGTGGGAGGGGTGTCAATGGCTATAGATTTAATCGAGAGAGTTATTACCACGTGAACCAAACATATTCAAATTTTGGATCATAATTGTACTCCTGAGAATTTTCCTAACAAAATATTAATTGTGTTTAATAATATAAACTTGTGGATCATTAAATTTATAATCTGAAAAGGATTTAGTTTTCAGAAAGATTAGTAACTAACACAAAGAGATAATTTGCCCACAGTTTTCTGGTTGGTACATTATGCAAACGTATTGCATATGATGGATGTAGATTTTACTTATAAAGTGAAGTATATATTATATCAAAAATGGCTAATTTTCATAGTTTAAATTTTTATTCAAATTATTACTTTATAATATTTCTTTTACCAGTAATTTATACTTTGCTAACCTTAGACCTTGCATTGTAACATACAATTGTTATCCAAAGACAAACTAAATGAGATAGACAAAACTTATTCCCCAATAAGATAATAGTGTATAATATTGTTAATGTTATTTGTGGCTAATTTTATATTTTTTTAGGAGACCATGTTTGGGATTATTATTTTAAGTTCAACCAATTTCAAAAATGAGGTAATATAAAATGCAATTTTTTTCCTTGAAACAATAGCTGATGATAATGTTTAGAGTAATTGAATTCCAAATTACATATTATTTCATATGACCTGGAAGTATTGAAGAATATCAGTCATTGATACAAAGCTCATACTCTTTGGACCTTCAGCATGACCAAAGGAAAGTAGTTTTTCTTGATTGTAAGTAATCAATTAGCAACTGCCCTAGAAATGTAGGAGTAGGATAAAAAAAGTCCCTTCTTGAATAGTTACCTTTGCCAGTAAACACATTGTGTTTATTGTTGCTTTTCTCAGTCTTGCGTATTTTTAAAATGTTTTGCAATATAAACATCTGTTTGCTTTGTTTGTGGTTATAATACTAACAGAAATAAGCTAGACAGAGGTATGCAATTTGTTGGTCATATTTTTCCAAATGTGAAAACAAAGTAATTATAAAAGTAGTAGTAGTTTTAAAGTAGCTCAACATAAAATCTCTTAAAAAGTTAAAAAAACATCACATGTAGCAGAATGACTGTGACCTTAGTGGGGGCTATAGGTTATATTGGAGAATAGCCCCAGAAAAGTGTAATGGAGCATATACTTTAGGAAAAATATTATAGTTATAATATTTAACTTACAAATTTGTGTAAAGGATAAATTTTAAAGCATTATTTGAAGCAAATCTAAAGTCCTGATTTGCTATGTGCTGTGAATCCTATTCCTACTCCCTAACTCTAATTCTAAATTGTGATTTTTTTCTACCTATAATTTTGAGTAGATTTGTGGATAAATATATTCATATATGTATATATGCGTACATGCATGTGTATATATGTAGACATATATATATATTTTCAATATTTGTTCTTCTAGGGGAAAGCTGCTCAGGTTTTCAATTGTCATTGAAATATCTCTCGACACAAGGTTTAAAGCAAGGAGGGCAGGAGGCCTAATTGTATGACATCCTGGAAAAATAAAAACTAAAGAGAAAGGAAGAAGATTAGTGATTGCCAAAGGTTCAGCAGAAAGGGGAGAGAGATGAACAGGAGTATCATTGGGGGATTTTAGGGCAGGGAAACTGTTCTGTATGATCCTGTAATGGTTGATACATGTCATTATACATTTGCCAAAATCCATAGAATATGCAACACAAAGAGTGGACCCTAATGTAAACTATGAACTTTAGTTAATAATTATGTATCAATATGGGTTCATCAATTGTAATAAATATACCACACTAATGGTAGGGTTCTAACGAGTTCATCTCTTATACCACACACATCGCCTTGTGTCTCACAATATACTCTCTCTGTACCACAGGGATCTTTGTGAGAGTGGCAACACATAATTTCTTTTTTATATTTTTATTTTTTTCCCTTTTTAAATTTTTTTATTTTTTATTTTAGCAAATTATGGGGGTACACATTTTAAGGTTTCAAATAATGCCCTTGCCCCTCCTACCCCCACAAGTCTGAGTTTCAAGCGTGACCATCCCTCAGACAGTGCACGTCTAACTCATTATGTACAAATATTGTCAGGGTTACATATATTGCCCCTGCCACCCCGCCCCCCCGCCGTGCCAGAGCTTCAAGTGCGTCCAACCCCTAGGTGGTGCGCACCTCATCCATTATGTAAGTATACACTTTTCCCCTCCTCCCCCCTCCCACCTGCCTACCACCGGATAGAATTTTTTTTTTGATATTTTGGTTACATTGTATATCTTTTCCTCTCCCTTAGAAGGGTTATAGGTATTCCCTTCCCCCCCCACAATGTTTGCCACATCCCTAGGATGTAGGTCTCTCCCCTCAATCCCTGGTGAGCACTACCACGCTTTGAGCACCGTAGTTTTAATCAGTGAGTACCAATTTGATGATGAGTAGATGTGGAGCCAATTTTCCTGATCTTCTGTCACCTCACTTTGGATAACGGGTTTAAGCTTAATCCAGGATAGTATAAACGGTGCTAGCTCACTGTCGTTTCTTAGAATTGAGTAATATTCCATTGTGAGCATATACCAAATTTTGATTATCCAGTCATGAATTGACGGGCACTTGGGTTGTTTCCATGTCCTTGCAATAGTGAATTGTGCTGCCATAAACATTCGGGAGCAGATGTCTTTATAATAGAATGTCTTATGCTCTTTTGCTCAACAATGCTATTGCTGGGTCGAATGGTATTTCTAGTGCAACCTTTGTGGAAAAGAATTTGGAGATACCTCAAACAGCTAGAAATAGAAACACATAATTTCTGAGGCAAAAAATAGAAGGAGAAGTAGCAGAACAATCTATAGTAACCACTGTTATAATTGGTACTGGGGCTAAAAATAGTAATATTCTTCCTCTACACTTGATCCGGTCTAGGTTGCTTACCTTATGAGATAACCCAGAACTTCATTCTCAAGAAATTGAGAACTTCCATACGATGCCCTTGTCAAACTATGATTACTTATAATTATTACCTGACTTAGATGTGCCAAGAGGTCACCCAAAAAATCA
>CAUYPO010114600.1:0-11626 GCA_963574435.1 Cheirogaleus major | reverse complement strand
TATTACACTACTACATAAATGCCACATTAAAACGAAATTATGCAGAAACCATCTTACCCTGGGCATACAGAGAATCCTTGCCCTTCTTGTATTGTGTCACTTTGTGGGGTTGATGCTTGCCACATTTCTTACAGAAAGTCCAGCGGGTTTTAGGAACGTTCACCATGTTTGCCCGCGCGCTATCGGCAACGAAAGCCCTGTTGAGAATCTTTATGATGGTTATTTTGAATTTTTTGTCAGGTAATTCATACACCTTTGTTTCTTTAGGGTTGATTTCTTGAGATTTATTTTGGTCCTTTGATTGGATATGTCTTCCCATTTTTTCATATTCCTTATAACTTTGTGTTGGCATCTGCACATTTGAAAAAATGGTAATATTAATATCTTCCAGTCTTTATGAACTGGCTTCATATAAGAGAAGACCTTTATCAGTCAGCCCAGCTAGAGATTCTGTGGGCCTCTGAAACCTTTTCTGTGGATGGCTCTGGACTCATGTATGTAAATTTCTAATAAGAAGGATTTGCTGGTTTCTTTTTTCAGGAGTTTGTAATCTCATGCTCTCTCTGGTGTCCGTCTGCTGTATCATGGGTCTTCTGAAGGAGTAGCATGCCACCCAACTCTTTTTTGTTCTCAGCAGCCCCCAGGCATCTTGAGTATGTCAGATCTTGTCAGTACCCTGAGTCAGTCTACTCAGAAGCCAGTCTCTCAAGTAGTCCCTACAAAAGCTAGAATGTTGGATGCATGATCCAGTCTTTTCTTTCTTTCCTGAGGGTGAGGCTGCTGAACTGTATCCTTTGTCTGTTATGGTGTGGGTCTCTGGAGCAGTAGCATATGTACCACGTAGCTCTTTTTGTTCTCAGCAACCCCCGGGCATCTAGAACATTCCAGATCCCATCTGTGTTCCAACAGGGGCAAGGCAGAAAACAGTCCCTTGGTAAGTCTCCACTTCTCCCAAAATCAGACTATTGGATATACAGTCCTGTCTTCTCTATCCCTCCTCAGGGAGCATTTGGTTGCTGGGGTTTTTAACCTTATCTCGTGGCAGTGTGCTAGGAGGAGGGACTGTGGTGAGAGTGTGGGATGAATTTTCCTGCTGGCTTCAATGTGGCTTGTTTTGCACTTGTCTGTGGTGCAGGAGTCTTTTAGCTGGCTTCTGGATTTGTCATAAAGGGAGTTGGTTTGTGTGTTGTTGTTGAGTGAATTTTTTAGTAGAAGCAAGGAAAGTTTGGGACTTCCTATTCTGCCATCTTGCTGACATCACTTTTATAGAGTACATTCTTATGTAAACTGGCTTTTGTTTGTGCATGGTCATGAACAATATAATTAAACAGTTTGGTGACATCTTATGTGAGACTGGCTTTTTTGTTTTGAGATTTTGGTCATGAAGAAGTCAATGAGACAGTTTGATGCTACTGCCTTGGTACTGCTAAGGTACCAGCAGTTTTACCCTCCGTTGCTGTGGACTATTATTGCAAATGCCTATACAACAAAAAAGGGAAATAATGTCTTGGTATTATTTTGAATATAGTTTTGATCCTGTACATCTCCAGAAAGAGTCTTAGGGATCAGGGGTTTATGAATAACACACTTAGAACCACTATTTATTGAATTAAAGAAATTCCCTTCTATTACTGCGTATCTAAGTCATAAAACATTTTTTAATTAAAAAAGTAGTGAGTGTTGTATTTTGTCGAATGCTTTTTATGTGTCTTCTGAACTATTGTGTGATTAAAAAAAAAAAACGAGGTGAATTACTTTGAAAGAACCTTGTGTGTTTAGGATATACCCAATTTAATCTTGATGTATTTTAATATTTTTGTCGTCTTCTTATATATGTATTTTTGTTTTGTCTTGTTTTGAAACTGGGCCTTGCTCTGTCTCCTGGGCTAGAGGGCAGTGATATTGTCATAGCTCACTGCAACCTCAAATTCCTGGCCTCAAGTGATCCTCCTGTTTCAGCCTCCCGAGTAGCTGGGACTATAGGCATGTGCTGCCATGCCCAGCTATTTTTTTTTCTATAGCCAGAGTTTCGCTCTTGCTCAGACTGGTTTTGAACTCCTGACCTCAAGCAATCCTCCTGCCTTGGCACTCCCAGAATACTAGGATTACAGGTGTGAGCCATCGTACCCGGCCTTGTATCTAAATTAATATAATGAAGAAATAGTCAAAATATAAGTAGTTTTTGTTTTTAAACTTTAATATTGGAAAAAATCTTAAACAGATGAGAAAGTAGAACAATATTAATAGCCCCCTAATGAAATCTTCATCCAGCTTCAACTATTTTTTAAAATTTTTTTTTTAGTTGGCCAATTAATTTCTTTCTATTTTTTAGTAGAGACGGGGTCTCGCTCTTGCTCAGGCTGGTTTTGAACTCCTGACCTTGAGCGATCCACCCACCTTGGCCCTAGGATTACAGGCATGAGCCACCGCTCTGGCCAGCTTCAAATATTAACAATTTATGGCCAATCTTATTTCATCTATAACTCCACCCATTTTCCCACTCTTTTGTATTATTTTGAAGCAAACAGTACTTCATCTGTAAATATTTGAACATCTATCTTCCAAAGATAAAGACCCTTCGTAAAATATTCCTATTGTCTTATGAATGTTAAATTGTTTTTATTTTTTTAATTAAAAACAATTTTTAAAGGTGAGGTCTTGCTATGTTGCCCAGGCTGGAGTGCAGTAGCTATTCACAGGCTATCATGGCACACCATGAGTTTGGACTCCTGGCCTCAAGTGATCCTCTTGCCTCAGCCTCCCAAGCAGCTGGGACTACAGAAGTGTGCCATCGTGCCTGGCTATGAATGTTAAATTTTAAAATAGTTGTTTGAAACAACATCCAAGTAAGGATCCATACATTGTGTGTAAGATGTCTCTTAAGCCTCTTTAATTTAACCTGAGGATTCTCCACCATCTTTTATTTTTCCTTGCAATTTATTTGTTAAAGAGACTGGGTCACTGTCCAGTAGAGTTTCCCATAGTTTGAATTTTGGTGATTGTATCCCTATAGTATCACTTAATATGTTCCTCTGTTGTCTTTATTTCATGTAAATTGGTAGTTGGATCTCGATGGCTTGATCAGATTTTGGTTCATGCTTTTTTTTTTCTTAAAGACAAATTCATAGATGGGCAGTGTGATTCTTTCATCAGAATCAGGGGGTACTTAACATTTGGTAGTCTCTTTTTGTAAGAGCCATTGATAGCTGCCTAGATTCTTTAGTTTATTAGGGATCTTAAAATGGTAATGTTCTAATTTTTTCATCCTTTATTAACTAAAATAGATCAAGACAGAGAAATTTCTTATCTACCATTGGGTTACCCACTGGTATAGTTTGTATATGAAAGGCAAAATAAATGCTTGATACAAAAAAATTTACTTGCCAGTTTACCAAGTAAGTAATGAGTTGATTCACTAGCATCCTCTAGTTCTGACCAGTTAGGGTATTTAGGTTTGTTCTATCATGACTAACATATTAAAACATATCTGATACATTTCCGTATATTTTTTAGTTTCTATAATTTGGTATCTAAGAGTAATCTAGTGTTAGGATTAGAAATTGATACAGATTATTTCTCTTTTATTTTAGTTTGCATTTATGCCGGATCCTAAGTGAAAATAAAAGCCATGATAGTTCGACTTACAGAGGTAAGATTTAAAAAAGTATCATAGATATCATTTTTGGCTTGATTAAAATTAAAAACTATCCTTTCTATTGATTGTTATATATAACAGAAGGTATAATATCACATTATATAAAGGTTTTATATGAATGCATTATAGTCAGGATTAAAATTGCAGTTATAGTAAGAGTATATATCTCTGTATATCAATATTATTTGACCTGCATTATAGTCATATGATATTGCTTAGGTTTTGTAATTGGGACTTGGTATATTTCGGCAGCTAAATTTCAGCAGTTAGCTGTATCAATTACAAATGTGAGAGAAAAGATAGCATGGGAAGAAAAACTGTTCTGATCTTGTGTGCACTAGAAAATTTCCAGAAAATGAGGTTCATTGTTTTCATTAAAGCTGGTTATGTTTAGATGGTATCTGGGGATCTTGTTAAAGGCAGTTGTCATGGAAAACACTAAAACAAAGGAGTTGTTTATAGCATATCACAAATGTGATTTATTAAGTAAAATGTTATATAATTAAACAGGATGTAAGTTTTCAATAATTTAGTTTTAAAGGATTTTATTATTTAACATTTCATTAATTTAAAATTAGACATATAGATTTGGCAAAGAGGGGCAAAAATAACAATTGTATCTAGTAAGATTAAAGCATTTTCATATGTAGCTTTTGTTCAGCGTAAAACCTGTAATTTTTTTTAAATATGGAAAATGCATTTTTATAACCAATATTCTATTTTAAGCCAAAAATCATTAGATAGCATTTATTATAGTTATTTAAATTATGCTTTTGTGACTAGAAGATTTAAGAACAGATTTTTTAATATATATTTACTTTTGTTCTATCAAATTAAATATGACCTTAAATATGACTTTAATAGAAGATGATACATTTTTTTTTTTTGAGACGAGGTCTCACTCTGTGGCCCAGGATGGAGTGCAGTGGTGCAATCATATCTCACTGCAGCTTCGAACTCCTGGGCTCAAGTGATCCTCCTGCCTCAGCCTCCCGAGTAGCTGGGATTACAGGTGTGCACCACCATGACCAGCTGGAGAGGATATACTTTTTAAAGAACATTTGGATGTGTGAGTGGAAAGTATTTTGTTAACAAACAAAGAAGCCATTTTTTTTCTGTCATTTGGGTGAGATTTTAACATTCCTTAGCATACCCTCCTCAAAATTATTCTCTTATTCATGCTGTTTATAAAATTGCGTAATCACTCATAAAGATTTTTGAGGCTGATATACAGTAATGTGTTCTTATTTAATTTAGTTGATTATCAGAAGTGCAAGAATGTACAAAAAAAGACTTCCTTTCTTTTTTTTTTTTTTTGAGACAGAGTCTTGCTCTGTTGCCCGGGCTAGAGTGCCGTGGGATCAGCCTAGCTCACAGCAACCTCAAACTCTTGGCCTTAAGCAATCCTTCTGCCTCAGCCTCCTGAGTAGCTGGGACTACAGGCATGTGCCACCATGCCTGGCTAATTTTTTCTATATATTTTTAGTTGTCCAACTAATTTCTTTCTATTTGTAGTAGAGACGGGGTCTTGCTCTTGCTCAGGCTGGTCTTGAACTCCTGACCTTGAATGATCCTCCTGCCTTGGCCTCCCAGAGTGCTAGGATTACAGGTGTCAGCCACCACGCCCGGCCAAGACTTCCTTTCTGAAAACACTTGGATACTTAATCTTTTTTCATCTCCATGTTTAAAATTAGTTTTTAACTTTTCAGTTTAATCTTCTTTGTTTGAAATTTTAAGTGGGTAAAATACGAGAATTCTCAAAAAACTATAAAGTAAATAGCATAACACAGCATGACTCTGCTCTTTCGGTTTTAAATGGGACTGTGTGGATTTTTAATAACTTAGATTATTGTTAATTTGCATGGTGGTTCTGATTTACATATGAAACCAAAAATAATTATGAGTGTGGCCTCACTGGCTGAATTGCCAGTGCTTTCCTTTTCTTACGCCTGCCTGCTTCCTCAACACAGACACCCTTTGGCTAATCTCTGTCAACAGTCAGGCTTTGGTTTCTGGGCCCCATTTGGTAGTCCATGCAGGAAACTGTCATTTCTTCAGAATTTCCTTTGTTCTGTCTTAGGAAGATTGAATTTGGGTAGTGTTCCCTTTGACCTTTCCCTTTCTATCCTTCCCTTGCACACACTACTTGTTTCTTTTATAAGAAACCACCAGTAGAACAACATTGTAATGATTGCTGATAAACATGAATAGTACTAGTGATAATTAGACATAACCAAGAGCTGGTATCTTCAACATTCAATCCCCACAAAGAACTTTTAAGAATTTCTAGCACTCTCTTTTAGTGGCTATTCTTTTTTTTTTTTTTTATTGAGACAGAGTCTCACTCTTGTTGCCCCAGCTAGAGTGTTGTGGCGTCAGCCTAGCTCACAGCAACCTCAAACTCCTGGGCTCAAGCGATCCTCCTGCCTCAGCCTCCCCAGTAGCTGGGACTACAGGCATGTGCCACCATGCCCCGCTAATTTTTTCTATATATTTTAGTTGGCCAATTAATTTCTTTCTATTTTTGGTAGAGATGGGGTCTTGCTCTTGCTCAAGCTGGTCTCGAACTCCTGAGCTCAAACGATCCACTCGCCTCGGCCTCCCAGAGGCGAGGATTACAGGCGTGAGCCACCACGCCCGGCTTAGTGGCTGTTCTTAAAACTGCTGTTTCTGAAATGTTAGCATTAAGATAGGCTCTTTCATTGATTTTGTGTGTGTGTGTGTGTGTGTGTGTGTGTGTGTATAAGGGTTGTAAGTTTTCCTCCCCATTGTAAATGTAAATGAAAGTTTTTAAATTCCAGTATGGATTTTATAGGCTTCTGTGGAGCTAGCCTGATAGCTTAAAGCACCACTTACAGTTTCTATGGATAAAATACAACATGAGTTCCTAACCACTCTTAAATAGGCACTTAGAAAACTTGTGAATTGGAGACTGTCTTTGCTACTTTGTGTTTACAGTGTGATTGTTTTTATGTCATGTTAGTGTTAGCAAAATGACCCAGGCCACTTGTTCTCTATTTTAATCTCCTACTGTGATTAAGATTAAAATTCCCTATGAACACTAACTAGAAAACATATTCTTATGGGAACTTAGTTTATAATAATCAGCTGTTTTGTCTTTCTAAGTGATTACTTTAAAAAAATCTTTGTCATCTGGATAATTTTAAATAAGTATATGTTGTAAAGCATTTTATTAATGGAAATGCAAAGCATGAAATTGACCTCATATTCCTACCATACCAACAAAGAGAAACTTTTTCCTTTTTATATAGTTTATTTGAAAACATAATGAAGGTATAGTTGTGAAAAGGGCAGAATATATTTAATCATGAATACTTCATGAAGAATTGAGATAATCTGGCTATTTTTCTTGAGCAAGTGACTTTAATGGACAGATTAATTTCACTGCAAAATAGTATTTGGTTAAAGGGAGATTGATACACATTTTGATTTCTATTATATTCCTTTTTTTGTGACCAGTAGTCATATAAGGGAGAAAAATTTTAAATATTTGATTTTTTACATGCTAATTTGCTCAGAAATTTTGATTCCACCCCAAAGGGGATTATAACTAGACTTTATTTTGCATTAGTGTTTTTAGAGCTGCTTGTTTTCCTACTTTTAATGATTGGAAGGAGGTAAAGTTTTTAGCGTATGGGACTAAAGGAAAAGATGACCAGAAGGAAGAGGTGTTCACCTGATCACTAACTCCCCTGTCCCCTCAAAACCAAAAAATCTTCAGGAAAGGAGGTTGTGGTAATTAATAATGAATGGGGCTACTTTGTGCTTGACAGTTCTCACAGAACTGCCATTTAATGTATGTGTATATATATGTATTTATTTTTTGTTTGAATTCTGATGGACATTGAAGAAAAAAAAAGATTTGGGGAGAAATTTCTCTGATAGTAGGATATGGATAAAACTTAGTATTATATTTACTACTATTCCTTACTTGTTGTCACTATAGTCCTGAGGTTCAATTGAGTATAATCTGAATAATATAGAAAAATCTGAAGTCTGCTGGTGAGGAAGCTGGTTTTAGTTTATATCTACTTGCTGGAGTTCTGTGCAGTAATTGAAAATAATTATGGAGACTTTAGTAACATGAAAAAATGCTTTTAAAAGTGTGTTTTTTTTTCAGAATCAGAATACCATAAGATGTGTACAGTGAATTCAAATATGTAAAATCTGTAGACATATAGAAAAAGATTAGAAAGGAATGCTCAAACTGTAATTATATTACAGTAGTGGAGGGATGGTTAACTTTAAAAAAAAATTTTAGTGTTGTACTTTTGTGAAAATAAAAGGAAACTGCTAGAAAAAAGCATTGGAAGTATATTTTTCTCTTATTTTTGATGTATATAATTATTTTGAGAAGTAGGAAATACATAGATTTTTTTTTCTCCCAGAGAGTGTACCTTTCACGTTTAATAGACTGTGTCCTTACACTATTTCTTTTATGTTTAACAGATTTCCAGCAAGCTCTCTATGAATTGTCATACCATGTTATTAAAGGAAATCTAAAACACGAACAGGCATCTAATGTTCTTAATGACATTAGTGTAAGTATATATATATTTTAAAACTTATTAATACATATCTCTTTTTGCCTTTGATACAGAGATCTTTGGAGTATATAACTTACATTTTATTTTATTTAAAATTATAGTAGTGGCTGTTTTAAGATAATATTGGTAAACTATTTTTACTAGACAGGAATAAGGATACTTTAATCTTTTTGTCAGTTGTGAGTAAAGCAGAAAATATTAGGTAAGCTGAGCTGGGAGGACACCCTTGCACTACAATGAAATCAAGGTATCCTTCATTAGAAATGCTACTCGAAAAAGTAAATTGGTTAAAATGTTTTTCTTCCAGTATAGCATAATGAGCCATTTTTTGTTTGTAATTATGTTTAGTAATTAAATATATTTTAAAAATTCAAGATTAAATTATTTTAAATTGTGGTTGCCTAGCTCTAACATTCACTTCCTGCTAGTTTTCATCTGCTTGCTCTTTGCTTTTGAAAATATTAACTGGATTTTTTTAAACCTTTAAGTGGTTATTCTGTTTTACTTTTTCATTTATTAGAGAATTTAAATTAGATTCAGGCCAGATGGTGGTTTGGTGTTTGAATTGGAAGATGAGCTTTCAAATTGTAAACCAGTAGTTAAGCTTGAGGTTTTACAAGTAGTGTGCTATTCTGTTATTATCAGGCTGGTTTTAAAACTTGTATGTAAATAAAATGATCTGTTCAGAACAGCTTTTATAATAAGTATTATTGCAGGGAAATCTGGAGCTTCTTGGTCTCAGTATGAATTTCCCTTGTTGTGTTGCTTTAAGCTTCTGTAGCCTTTTCTATTAGGGGAAGTAATCTTTATATGATTTTTGTGCATTTCCAGGGATAGTCTTAAGGAAATTCTAAGTTTAGCTGTTGTGATTTTCCACCCCATATTGTGGTGTGTTTGAGCAGTAGGACTTCAGTGAGTTTCCCTTTTATCCCCAAACTGTCTCCGGCTGATAACAGCAGCATTAGTTTATGTTGGAGTAGTCTATTTTTTAAACAGTTAATATTCTATCATTGAAGACTCTTGTCTTGCTCTGTTTCTGGTCTTCAAGTAGCCTGAGTACTTGCATTCAAGTAGACATAGCCAGAGTTCATAGCCCTTAAGAAACTTGAGACTAAAATCTGATTGACAATTATTTAATTCTGTAAATTGGTCATTGGTATAGGTTTTAGTGTGTTTTATGGAATTTGATTCTAATTTTTTCCATTTATTGAAAATGAATAGTCCAAATGAACTTTATGTATGTGTATTTGGTTCTTAGATTCTCCTTTCTTTGGAGTACTTAATTATATCTAATTATATCTTTATGTATACTTCTGCAGCTTGATCGTCTTTGCCATGGCTTTCTCATATACTATACCCTATCCATTATCTTAGCCATGGAAGCGTATCTTGTGTGTCTTCTCGCATTTGACAGTTTTTTCTTTAGAATTTCTTTTAGTCTGTGAAAATAGGCTACTCTTAGGGTTGCTATAGTGCCCCCAAACTGCTAATTGCAATAAATGAACTGTGATTCTTACTAATGGAAAAATGGCTTAAAAATTGAGCATGAGATTGGGAAGTCAGGAGACAAATCTAGAATAATACTGAATTTTTCATTTAGAAATAGGGAAATTTGGGGTTATTTTCTGCAGAGGATACAAACAAGAATGAAGAAAAAATAAAAATAGGTTTTGGTCTTTATAATTTTCATGTTTAGAGAATCTCGAGCTTTTTCTTTCTTTTCTTTTTTTTTTTTTTTAAGAGACAAGGTCTTCCCCAGGCTGGAGTGCAGTGGCACAACCATAGCTCACTGTAACCTTGAACTCCTGGGCTCAAATGATCCTCCTGCCTAAACCTAATTAGCAGCTGGGGCTACAGGCGTGTGTCACCATGCCTGGCCAATTATTATTATTATAATTTTTTTTTTTTTTAAGAAATGGGGTCTCGCTTTGTTGCTCAGGCTGGTCTTGAACTCCTGGGCTCAAGCGATCCTCCTGCCTCAGGCTCCCAAAGTGCTGGGATTACAGGCATGAGCCACTGTGCTTGGCCCAGAACAACATCTTTTAACCGGTTTTGTATTTTTAGATTTCTGTTCTTCTGATACCACTATGATTTTTGCATACATCAAGTGTTGACTTAGGCATGAGCACAACATTTAAAGTTTTGGATGAAAAATGTACCATTGTTAACAGTCGTCTTTTAGGTAGGTGTGAGGTGCTCTAAATTCCACTGGTTTCTAACATGAAACTTCATTAGAAAAATGTTACTCATTTGTCTTCTTTAATATTTCCTAAGGTGCTTATTTAGGTTTCTGTTTTTTAATCAAGTTACTTCATGGTAGACATTTAAACGTTTTTTCCTTAGTGTTATTTCCTTTTTACTACAAAACTTAACCGAAGAATATTAATATTTGTGAATGTAATGATGTTTGGGTTTTGTTAGTTTTTAAGTTTCACTGAGGGGTGTTATTCTGAAACCATAATACTTGGCTGTGTGCTGTTCTGGTATTTACTGTAATTATATTTTTAAAATTAGGAATTTCGAGAGGATATGCCTTCCATTCTTGCAGACGTATTCTGCATATTAGGTAGGTATTAAGCCTTTATTTCACCTGTAATATAATGCTGTTTGGGAAATTGATGTACTGTTAAATAAAATGTTTTATTTCAAACTCAGAATTTTACAAATGTTTCTGTGAATCTAGAAGCAAATTGTTTTTACTTTACAGAGAATTTTGTACTTTAAGTCAAATTTTGTCATTATAGCCACCGTTTATAAACTAGCTTTAGAATATAATTCAAATTGAGTTTTTGACAATGTTTATTTATATAAATTTGAGCTAAATTAAGTCATTTCAAGTAAAAAAGCCAATTCAGACATTGTTAGTCTGAATTATTGAGATTTTAGTAACTAAATAATTAATCTTATTCAATACAGGTTTTCAGTGAATGATGTCAGAATCTCAAATTTAGGACACTCAAGGTACTTTGCTGTTATACTCTTTTGAGTCTTAATTTTAGGAAGAGCAAGAAGAGCCAAAGTAATCAAAAGTACTTTTGAGGATGAAAACCCAGCTTTGGAAATAGCAACTTCTCTATTTGTCCAGAATAAATAAGAATTCATACAAGATAGAAAAGGAATATTTCTTTGACTTAGAACAAAAGGTGGCTGGGCGTGGTAGCTCACACCTGTAATCCTAGCACTCTGGGAGGCCAAGGCTGGAGGATCACTTGAGGTCAGGAGTTTGAGACCAGCCTGAGCAAGAGCAAGACCCTGTCTCATATAAAAGTAGAAAAAAAATTAGCCGGGTATGGTGGTGCATGCCTATAGTCCCAGCTACTCTGGAGGCTGAGCCAGGAGGATCTCTTGAGCCCAGGAGTTTGAGGTTGCTGTGAGCTAGGCTGACGCCACGGCACTCTAGCCC
>CAUYPO010114597.1:0-15187 GCA_963574435.1 Cheirogaleus major | reverse complement strand
TTGCCCCTCTGAGTGGAGCTCAACCCTGGCTTCACATTACAGTGCCGAGGCATTTTGCAAAATAGATTGGGGCCTGACCTCAATCATATTTAAAGTTGATTCTAATCTGTATCATCACTCAACACCAAGGCTCTTAGTCCTCCGTTTCTGAGGGCTGAGCTCAGCCGGTGACCCACGCAGGGGTGATGCACCGGCTTTGGTCAGAGCCGAGTCTGTGCCCTGGAGGGAGCTCAGTCCAGCCTAGCTTCCCACCGTTACAATGCATGTGTGTGTATGTATGTGTGTGCATGGTAGTTCACCACGAGGGGAGTGAGGTCTGAAGAAGGGGGTCAGAAACTCTCCATTGCTCTTCCTGTAGGAGTTAGTTTATTGTCCCTCCATCCCCACTGGGGCAGTGGGCAGCAGAGGACCATTTTTCCACAGGGTGAGGTCTCGTGTGTGCGGTTGTGGCCCAGGAAGCGGGTGTGTTGATTCTAAATAGTAAACAGCATATTTTTGACATTCAGGATTGACTTCTAAGGAGTCATATTATGTGAGGAAGAAGCCCAGAAGAGAAGGAAGAGGAAAGAAAAGGAGTCAGGAATGGCTCTTACTCAGGTAAAGTAATATTCTCAGTGGGTTGTTCTGTCTCCCACCTTTCTGAAATGTTGGGCATTGTAGTCGCTAATCTTATGTGACTCTGATGTGTCCTGCCTGACGTGTTTGTTCACACTCACCCATGCCTTCCCTCAGTCCCTGTCACCTCCAGTGAGATTCCATCTCACTGTGACCCAGTGACATGATCTGGAGAAGAGGCCACACTGGACATGGTCCTGGGAAGGGCTTCACACCCAGACAGGGGTTGGAGACGGGTGTGGCCCTGTGGCGTCAGTGCTGTTGGGCAGCAGAGAGTATTTGGAGGCCACATCTGGATACAGCATTCTGTAGATCAGGATTAGAGAAGGTGTTCATGGAAGTCACATAGTAATGTGCACAATTAACATGCTGAATTCTTCAAAAAGAGATCAGGAAGGGGGAAACCTTTTCTGCCTGATTTTTAGTACATTTATAGTACATTTATAGTAAATATCTAACAGCACTTTAAACCATTCTCAGAACCACCATCCCTCAGAGAATGTGGAGTTTCTGCAGAGACTCTAGTGAAACATGCGTTTCAGATAAAAATGGTTATAATTTTGTTTAGATGTCGGAGCAGAACTTCTTTGTTATCAGAGAAGATGGACCATATTCTCGCTGGATCAATGATTATTAAATATGTATTTCTTTGTTTTAAATATCACATCATGTATATGTTTATTTTAGGGTAAAACTCTACATAGAGATGAAGCTGAGATTCTAAAATGTAAAAAGCTACCTTCTTGCTGTCAGTCTCCCACCATCCCTTTGCTGTCACTGGGGAGCCACTGTTGTCAGTTCTGTGTCAGGAGTCAGGGCAAGTTTTTTTTTGTTTTTTTTTTTTTTTTGAGACAGAGTCTCACTCTGTTGCCCAGGCTAGAGTGTCATGGCGTCAGCCTAGCTCACAGCAACCTCAAACTCCTGGGCTCAAGCAATCCTCTGCCTCAGCCTCCCTAGTAGCTGGGACTACAGGCATGCGCCACCATGCCTGGCTAATTTTTTCTATATATTTTTAGTTGACCAATTAATTTCTTTCTATTTTTTAGTAGAGACGGGGTCTCGCTCTTGTCAGGCTGGTCTCGAACTCCTGACCTTGAGTGATCCTCCCTCCTGAGCCTCCCAAAGTGCTAGGATTACAGGCGTGAACCACCATGCCGGGCTCAGGGCAAGTCTTGTATAGATTTGTTCCACATTGTTAGGAGAGTTTAGAGAAAATTCTTTCTTTTTTTTTTTGAAACAGAGTCTCACTCTGTTGCCTGGGCTAGAGCGCCGTGGTGTCAGCATAGCTCACAGCAACCTCAAACTCCTGGGCTCAAGCCATCCTCCTGCCTCAGCCTCCCGAATAGCCGGGACTACAGGCACGTGCCACCATGTCCCGCTAATTTTTTCTATATATTTTTAGTTGTCCAATTAATTTCTTTCTATTTTTAGTAGAGACGGAGTCTCGCTCTTGCTCAGGCTGGTTTCGAATTCCTGACCTTGAATAATCCGCCCACCTCAGCCTCCCAGAGTGGTAGGGTTACAGGCGTGAGCCACTGCGCCCGGCCTAGAGAAAATTCTTTATGGAGTATTTTATTGTGATACTTGATCCTGCTAGTTGTGAGAATTTATATGTCTTCATGGCGTTAAACATGGTGGCTTGCTCTTTTCCATCCTTACTGAAACATTCTCTGAAAGAAGACACGTGGATCTTTACAGTTTTTCCCTGTTTAAAGGATTCCGCTGCGTCTGCTACCCTGAATATATCTAGGTTGTGACAGATACCTCAAGGGTCCCCCAGGTTGGGCAGTTAACAGAGTAATTGCCTCTACTAGGATGAGGCATTTCCTGTCTTGTTAGATCTGACAGGATCCCCTCTCCAGCTGCAGAGGTACCCTCTCCTACCCACAATGTGTGAGATTTCTCCCTTATTTAAACAAAACTTGCTACTATGTACTTTTTATATTTTGAAAAAATGGCGCATGTGACAATCTTTGTATTTCCCATTTCTTCAGAGTGTGTGTAGGTTTCATTATTTTGTGGACATGTATGTATAAAGTAGATTTTCATGCTGTGCTCGATTTTTTTTTCATGTGTTACAGGATCTATTTTGTATTCTATGGTTTATATTCAGTGTATTTGCCCTGGTCTTTTTTTTTTTTTTTTTTTAGGTTGTACAGTTTTTAAGTGTGAAACAAATCTTTTATCCTTCACGCCTCCTGTTTTTTGTTGTGTTTTTGCCTGTTTCATTCATATTGATTTGTTTGACCTTGCTTGATTATGAAATACTATGTTTCATTTGGGTCTAAAGTTTTATTGTTCAAAATTTTGTTTACATCTCTTTAATTTCAATTTTCATGTATATCTTATTGTAGATATTTTATTTGGCTCATTGTAATGTTTCAGATACAGTATATCTGAAGAGATTCATGTGTAGTTTTACAAACCCTTCCATTTTCTTTTTCTTTTTAAAATCATGTTGGTTCTCCTTTGACCTGACATAGTCACATTCATTGAAGTCTCATACATTTGTTTTGTTTTCAGTGGCTCTGGACTGCTCATCATGTGGTCTTTATGTCACCATATCTTCCAGTAAGAATTGGGTTTGCGGGTCCTTGTTTATGTCTTTGATATGTCTTTCAGGAAAGTTTGTTTGCTTGTCTTGTTTATAGCTCATGAATGTTAGGTGTATTCATATTATTGTGTAACACATCTCTGGAAAGTTTTTGTTTTTCTTTTTTTTTTTTGAGATAGAGTCTCACTCTGTTGCCCCAGCCAGAGTGCCGTGGCGCCAGCCTAGCTCACAGCAACCTCAAACTCCTGGGCTCAAGCCATCCTGCGTCAGCCTCCCGAGTAACTGGGACTACAGGCATGCGCCACCATGCCCGGCTAATTTTTTCTATATATGTATATATATTTTTTTAGTTGTCCAATTAATGTCTTTCTATTTTTAGTAGAGATGGGGTGTCGCTCTTGCTCAGGCTGGTCTCAAACTCCTTACCTTGAGCGATCCGGCCGCCTCGGCCCCCCAGAGTGCTAGGATTACAGGTGTGAGCCACCGCACCCGGCCCTGGAAAGTTTTCATATTGCAAAACTTACACTGGATACCCAGTAAACACTAATTCCCCCTTTGACTTCCCTGTAGCATTTGTCAAATATCTTTCTATGTTGTGTTTGCATGCATTGGGCTTCCTTAGGTATTACATATGAATGGAATCACACAGAAGTTGTCCTTTTGTGACTGGCTCATTTCCCTTAGCATAATGTCCTTGAGGTTCATGTATGTTGTAGCATGTAACAGGATCTCCTCCTCCTTTAAGGCTGAATAATATTCCATTACCTGTATATACTGTATTTTTTTCACCCTTTCATCTGTAGATGAGCATGTTGGTTGCTTCCTCTTCTTGGCTACTGTGTATAATACTGTGATGACCATAGTGTGCAAATACCTCTTCGAGAGCCTGCTTTCATTCTTTAGCCTGCAGATACCCTGCAAATTGGCATTGCTGGATCATGTGGTAATTCTAATTTTTAATTTTTTGATGAACGCCCTTGCTGACTTCCACGATGGATGCACCATTTTACATTTCCACCAAGTGTGCACAAGAACTCCAGTTTCTTATTTCTCCACGTCCTCTTCAGCACTTGTTATTCTCTAATCTGTCAATAACGGCTACCCTAGTAGGTGTGAGGTGCTCTCTCGTTGTGATATTTATTTGTATTAGTCTCATGATTAGTGGTGATGAGCATCTTTTCATATTTGTATCGGTGATTTGCTTATCTTCGGAGTAATGTCTATATAAGTCCTTTGCTCTTCCTTAAGTGGGTTTTTTGTTGTTGAATTTAGAAGTTCTTTATATAATCTGGATATGAACCCTTATGAGATACATACGATTTGTGAATCTTTTCTCCCATTCCGTAGGTTGCCTTTTCCTACTTTTGATTGATTCCTTTGAGGCGCAGACATTTTTAGGTTAGACATTGTTCCATTTGGTTTCGCTTTTCTTGCCTGTGCTTTTGGTGTTATATTCCAAGAAATCCTTTTCAAATCCAGTATTCTGTGGTATTCTTCAGTTGCTGGTTTGTTTAGTGTTTTTACCATGAAAGAGTGTTGAGTTTTGTCCAAGAATTTTTCTTACCAATTGAGATCATCAGGTGGTATTTGTCCTTCAGTTATTAACGTAGTTTGTTATGTTAATTGCCCTTCTTATTTTGAACCACCCGTCTCCCAGGTGTGAATCCCATTTAGTCTGGTGTATAAACCATTTAATATGTTGTAAAATTTTTTCAGTTAAAAAAAGTTTTTTTAAAAATGTTTGTATGTTTCTTTTACTAGCCTAATAAAGAAAAGTGGTGGCAAACTAAATTAAGAGCAATTTATACTTTTCATTGTCCCATAAATGCTGAAATGCACATGAACAAAAATGGTGATGAAAAACTCATTCAAAAAGTATGTCATTAAGAGACAGCTCCTTTTATTTAGTTAATTTAAACGTATATATATATGTATGCATGAGTGCATGGATGAGTAAGTCTATGGCACTTATGAAACACCCACTATAATTTAATCAATAAGTTTCATATTAAACAGTTGAAATTATCTCTTAGTTTTCACGGACTTAAATTTGGTATACACTGTCACATTAATGAATTAACTATTAGTAAGATAGTAATGTACAAATGTGATTGCATTTGTGTGTGAATACATAATGACCTTTTATGGAGTTCTATGTCGTTATTCTTGAACTTGTTTTAAGTTTTTTCAGTTAGGCAAAGGGCTGTCAATTTACTTTTCTAAATTACATCTGTTATTTAAGTGTTTAGTTTTTGAGTTTCAGTTCTGATTCCCAGGCACCTAGGTGCTTGGTCTGCCATTTTTAACTATTTGGCCTGAGGGTGAGTTTCCGAGAGTGTATGTGACATACTTGTCTCTTGGTAAGATGGGACTAGGTCTTCTTCTTGTTGGTATATGAGTTAGTACATTTACATCCTGTAGAATAATGTCTCACCTATGGGGAATGTTCCAAAGCTTCAGTCACTGCTGTTGCTGTCATCATCTTGGTGTTTAGATTGTGACCTTTCTTTGAAGGCATCGTGGACATTGTCATCTCTGACGACACAACTTGGGTTCTAGCTCAGGTAGATACTGAATATCACTTGGTGTGTTGAAAGTAGTATTAATATCTACTACTTCCATAGTGATAACTCTGTTGATTTTTTTATTTGTATATTTCTTGTCCATAAAAATGAGAAATCCACACTAATTTAGAAGATATTATTGCTTTGACATAATGTGCTTAAAAATACCTTACCTGGATCTGTCACAATGCTTATTTCCATCAAATCCATCCTTTCCTCTTCTCATTTTATGTAAAGATAAGAAGTCTCCCCATAATCCGTTGGTAAAATGTGTTGTCATTTCAGAGACCTTTGACATTCAGGGATGTGGCCATAGAATTCTCTCAGGAGGAATGGATGTGCCTGGACCCTGCTCAGAGGACTTTATACAGGGACGTGATGTTGGAGAACTACAGGAACCTAGTCTCCTTGGGTGAGGATAACTTTTCTGTAGAAGTCAGGATCTGTATGTTTTCCCTGATTGCCTCATGGGACCCCCTGCATTGCTTGACTGAAATTGAAGCTGTATTGATTGAGAAAAGCAAAACTTCATAATGTGCCTTACCTGCCCCCTTTGGTTAGATGTTCTGTCCCCTTCATGATCCCTCAGTGGTGTTTCCACAACTGAAGTGCACATAATACCTTATGGCAGACTTTTTAAAATATACAATTGCTTGTTTTCTACCCCTGTGGTTTTGATTCGATAGTTTTTGGAAGAGAGCTAGACATCTGCATCTTACAGTGTCCTTTAAACATTCAGAAGTAAACGTTCAGTGGATGAATTTGTGAAATATTTTATTAATCCACCTGTAATGGCCTGTCTCCTACCTTAACATGGGGTTGGAATTCTGGAAAAGCGCTAGCACATCATGTTCCTTTCTTTTTATAAGCAGGAATCTCTCTTTCTGACCTGAATGCTATCTCCATGCTGGAGCAAGAGAATGAGCTCTGGACCGTGGAGAGTGAAGTGAAAACAGCAAGAAACCAAGGTGGAGGGGAATGGATCAAGGGTGTGGACTCAGGTAAGAGCTCAGGTGGGCACAGTGGAAGCAGCACCATTAATCAATGCGTTAGAAACTCTCAGCAAGCAAGAGTTCTGTAGGAAAACAAATGCGTGAATCCTGTGAGCTCTGAATGAAATCTGTCTTTGCCCGCGCTTATCATTCTGTTCTTCAGATGTGTTATAGTTTATCCTTTTGCCCTCCGGTGATTCCGCAGCTCAAATGTGGATAAAGGCAAGATCTTTATCATGACAGACAACACCTTGTCATCTGGCTTCTGTAAACTCTTTGGTCCCCTGACTCTCTGTAGCACAGGGAGGGCCGTTTCCAAGAGGTCTCTTTCCCTTGTTGTCTTTTTTTCTATACTTCATTCCATGTGATGCTCAGTTCCCTGTCCATATAGTCCAGAGCTGTGGCCTCTGTAGTCCTGATGCCTGGACCTGTTCAGGTTCTACCCTATTACCTTTAACCGGAAGAACTAATCAGGAGATGGGAAAACACTGGCTGCTCTTTCTTTGTACCTGAGACCCCGGGAACTGCATGGAGATGTCTCAAGCCCTGTCTGCTTGTTCATGTCTCTTTGAGATAAGAAAAAGCCATGTGTTTTTCCTACTGTCACATACCACTCAACACGGAGCGCTTCACTTCTGGTCACTAGTGTGGGGGGGGATTTCTCCCCACCAACCCACAGGCTCCTCTCCCAGCCCATTTTTTGGTGGACACCAACTAGGTGTCCAGTAATTCAATTCAATTCAATTCTGATCCTATCTATCTGGATTTAGAGTCGGATGCTACGGGTTAAGGGTTGAGTCTCCAGGACTGCCCCCGACTTCAGATGCCAATCACAGGTAGTTGATTGACTGCATATACCAACTTATGACCAACTGCATATACATCAGGGTTCATGATTCTGTTCTTGGGTTTGATTAATTTGCTAGGGTGGCTCACAGAACTCAGGGAAATGTACACGTTTACTGGCTTATTATAGAGGATATTTTAAAGGATACACATGAACAGCCAAGTGAAGAGATTCACAGAGCGAGGCACATGAGAGGGGGCAGGGTGCTCCAGGTACAGTGCTCTCCAAGCATTTCCATGTGTTCAGCTTTGGAAACTCTCCAACCCTGTAGTTCAGGGATTTTTATGGCAGCCTCTTCACATAGCCTCGATTGATACTAACTTACTCTACAGGCTTTCTTGCCTTCCTGTGAGGTAGTGATTGGGGCTGAAAATTCTAGGCTTCTAGTCATTGCTTGGTCTTTCTGTTGACCAGCCCCCATCCAAGAGACCACAAGAGTTGTCTTATTAGAAAAAAACATACTCCTGTCACTCAGGAATTTCAAAGTGATTAGGGGCTCTGTGTCAGGACTGGGGAAGACACCAACATACGTATTTCTTCTTACTTTGCAAGGTCCCTCGGCCATTCTTCAGTTCTGCTTTATCCACTCTTTAGTGGTGTGTGTGTGAGAGAGAGAGGGGAGTAGGCTGGCTCTTCTGAGATTGTTACTCAGTAGAATGGAAAGACAGTTGACAGAACAATCCTGTATTGGATCCCCAGTTCCACATG
The DNA here is from genome assembly GCA_963574435.1 of Cheirogaleus major. Classification (NCBI taxonomy): domain Eukaryota; kingdom Metazoa; phylum Chordata; class Mammalia; order Primates; family Cheirogaleidae; genus Cheirogaleus; species Cheirogaleus major. Next base: position 6,907 of record CAUYPO010114597.1, on the reverse strand, counting down.
GGGAGCGTAGCTCACTGGAATGATGCCCGTGGTCTTATGTCCACTGTCATTTGTTTAAGCCGTTGCTGCTTTCATCTTGCTTTTGCATCCTAACATGAGGTCAGTTTGGGAAATTATTTTATGTGTATCACAGAAACATTTATATTTTTTTGTTTTGAGGTGTGGTGTGTTCTGTGTGTGTCTGTTAGGTTCAACTGGTTTATATTGATAGTTAAATCCTCTACCTTCTTATTGATCAACTCACTCATTGCTCTATCCGTTATTGAAAGTAGGGTAAATGTTTGCTTTGTACATGGAATTCTGTTATTTCATTGACTTATTATATCTTGTTAGTGAGTTAATCCTTTCATTATGATATATTATCTCTAATTAATGATTCTTAAGTTAAAATGTATGTTAGTGTAGCCACCTCTGCTGTCTTTTGGATACCATTTGCTTGGAATATATTTTTTTATGTTTTCAATTTTAGCCTTTTTGTGTCCTTAAATCTAATGTGAGTGTAACGTGGAAAACGTAGTTGGATTCTGTATATTCAGCCAATCTGTGTCTTCCGAGTGCTGAGTTAGACATTTACATTCCCAGGTTAATTGATGGGGAAGGCCGTACTCTTGCCATTTTGTTCCATAGTATCTGTATTTCCTGTAGGTTCTTTTTTCCCCTCATTTCTCACTGCCTTATTTTGTGTCTTGTTGCTTTCTTGTAGAGACGTGCTTTTACTCCCTTGTTTATTTTTTGTATATTTTGTAGATATTTTGGGGGGGAAATTACAAGTATATTAAACATCTGAAAGTTATAATGTAATGTATTAAACGAATAACAACTTAATTCCCATTACCTGCAAGAATCACTCCTTTACCTCTACATTAACTCTTTTTCTTATTGATTTCAGAATTACTTCTATATATGTTATTTCCATTAATATATATAGTATTTTTTCATGCTTTTTCTTTTTAATGTTAGGAGAAAAAGCCAAGTATTGAAAAAAATGGTACAATTGTCCAAGTCTCTGTGTCCATTTATTTGCCTTTACTGGAGAACTTTATTTATGGGTTGGAGTTGCTGTCTAGCCCTTTTTTTTTGAGACAGAGTCTCACTCTGTTGCCTCGGCTAGAGTGCCGTGGCATCAGCCTAGCTCACAGCAACTCAAACTCCTGGGCTCAAACAATCCTTCTGCCTCAGCCTCCCTAGTAGCTGGGACTACAGGCATGCACCACCATGCCCAGCTAATTTTTTCTATTTATGTTTTTAGTTGGCCAATTAATTTCTTTCTATTTTTAGTAGAGACAGGGTCTCACTCTTGCTCAGGACTGGTCTTGAATTCCTGACCTCAAGAGATCCACCCGTCTCAGCCTCCCAGAGTGCTAGAATTACAGGCGTGAACCACCACGCCTGGCCTTAATATTTTATTTTTCAAGGGGAATTTTTGCAAACTATAGGATTCTTGGTTGGCGGGTGTTTTCATTAAGCACTTGGAACATACCATCCCACTGCTTTCTGGACTGAAAGATTTCTGCTGAGAAATGCAGATAGTGATATACATGGTTCCCTTGTAAATCACAGGTCTCTTTTCTCTTGTTCCATATACAGTGTTCCCATTGTTATTGCCTTTAATAATTTGTTTCTAATGTGTCTTCTGGGGTGTCTTTGGGTTATATTAAGTTGGAGTTGTTTGAGCTTCTTAAATTTATATATCCTTTTCTTTCCTTGAATTTGGGATGTTTTGGAAATTATTTCTTCAAATGAGTTCTCATATCCTTCTTGTTGTCTTTGTGAGGTTCCTGAATATGTATATTCTTCCATTTGATGATGTCTCATAAAATAATCAGTCTATTTTCTTTTCCTTGTTCTTTCATTTTTGTTTTTGAATGGATAATTTGTAATATTTTGTCTTCAGCTTCTCTCATTCTTTCTACTACCTTATGTTGTCCCCTATTTAACTGCTCTAGTGTATTTGTCAATTCACTTATTGCATTACCTATAAAAGTTCTGATTATATGTTCTTTACACTTTCACTCTTTTTTTAAATTCTCATTTTGTTCGTACTTTTTTTACTAATTTCATTTAGTTGTCAATCTCAGTTATTTGTTAGTTTACTGAGAATAAGACAGTTGTTTTATGTTTTTGTCAAGTAATTCAGAGGGCTGTCTTGTTTTAAGAGTTTTTCCAAAGGTATTTTGCACTATGTATTTGTAACTTGGTGTCTTTCTAAGGGAACAAGGTCTGGAGTTTTCCAGTCTGCCATATAGCAAACATCAGTCTTCCTATCTTTTCTTTATGTCAGATTCTGTGTTAAGAGGTCCAGTGATCGGCCGCCGGGCGCAGTGGCTCACGCCTGTAATCCTAGCACTCTGGGAGGCCGAGGCAGGTGGATAGCTCAAGGTCAGGAGTTCAAAACCAGCCTGAGCAAGAGTGAGACCCCGTCTCCACTAAAAATAGAAAGAAATTAATTGGCCAACTAAAAATATATAGAAAAAATTAGCCGGGCATCGTGGCGCATGCCTGTAGTCCCAGCTACTAGGGAGGCTGAGGCAGGAGGATTGCTTGAGCCCAAAAATTTGAGGTTGCTGTGAGCTAGGCTGATGGCACAGCACTCACTCTAGCCTGGGCAACAGAGTGAGACTGTCTCAAAAAAAAAAAAAGGTCCAGTGATGAATTTTAAATAATTATAGGAGCCAGCTAAAGAGGCACTGTTATTTTTATAAACTAAAAGAGGAGACTAACTTTAAATATTTATATGCCAAAATTGTTATTTTCTTAGCAAAACACATTTATTTAATATTATAGTTAGGTTTTTATTCAATTTCACTATTGTGATCAAGGGCAGACCATGATAACAGCCTCCTAGCTTTGTTTATTTAAACATATCTCTACCCCCTCAGTGAGTAGATCATGATTCTGTACCCATAATCTCCCTGCATTGCTCTACTCTTTATAAAGTTTCATTGTATCTTTGTGTGTACAGAATGAAATCATCCATCTCTTCTCCAAGGCCGTATTCAGGAATTTGGTTTTGGTACCCACTGAGAGCACATAATCTCTCATATAGAATCTATATGTAGAATTTGTTGATTATATGTCTAGAAATAGATTTTAGAGGTCATTTAATTTGATTAGTTTCATAGTAAATATTGCAGGACATGTAAGCCTAATTTCTTTCCACATCATCAAACTGAGTTTCTGTCAAATCTCCTGCATTTTTGTCTCACTACTGTAGGTTTAATCTCATAGTTAAGAATGGGGTAGTTTTGTGTTGATTGCTAAATTAGTTTCTCTTTACTACCAAGGGTGGAATTTTAACTGACATAGTATAATTCTATTTCCATAGATTTGCAAACATAATTCTGCTCCTGCATATAAAACATATTATGTATTCAATATTCTAGTTAGTGAGGTGGGGTTTTCCCCCCAATTTCAGTAATGTGATCAATGGCAGGCCTCGACAACATCTTCCTGCTAGCTTTGTTTCCTCAAACACATACTGAGCACACTTAGCCAAGGAATCATCCTTCTGTGTACACATCCTCCCTTCATTGCTTCCTTCCTTCCACTCTTGCCTTTTCTCATGTGGGTTCTTGGTTTAGCTGGACAATACAATCACTTTTTAGCATTTTAATTTTTGTATTTCTGACCACTCCAATTTCTACAAGACCCGCTTACCACCCACACTGCTGTCACCGTGTAAGTAAAGACAGTTGCTCACCATTGGAAAACTTTCGCAGGACACTTGTGCAGTCATTATTGTCACTGGTGCCTAAATGAATTATGTGCCCTGGGTGACGACTTACATACCATTATCTATAAAGGATGACTGAGTAACTGTATTAACAACAAAGCTTAGATCTGTATCCCTTGAAATATTCTTTTCTGTGCTTCTCTATTTCCTATGACCTGTTATTTTTGGTACTGCTTGGATCAGCAGATGTTCCTAAGAACATGTCTGAGCCAGCAGGCCCCAGATCAAGTTCTACTTTTCTCACTTAATGTGCAATATGGAGTTATATACATAAATACTGTGGACCTACTGTTTTTATTTGAAAAAGATTAATGTATCTCAAGACTCTTTCCAACAAGCTAGTGATGGTCAATGGCTAAGAATATTGCATGGTCTTTGTATAAACTGCAAAATTGTGAATAGTCCTTCAGCAGATGAATTTTGGTAACACAGATATTCAGATCATAGTTGCTTGTCTTAGGTTGTATAGGGCGTTATTTTTTGATTTCTTCCAAACTGTTTTCTCTGACCCTCGTTAATACATTTTCCAAGTATAAGTACATAATTCTCTTCAATTACTAGACAGGCATATATTTTCAGCCCATTGCCATGTGTTTTGGCTTAATGATAAAAAAATTCTTCTTCTTTCAAGGTTAACATAGGTTTGTACAATATGCTTTGGTTATAGATTGCTTCATACTAAGCTTCCCTGCAGTTTTTTTGAATTACGTGTAACCACCTTTTTGATATTTTTAAGGAACTCATTTTCCTAAAAATTAAAAATCATAATTGGAAATCGAATAACTCTTTATTATACATATGTTACTCTTAGTATAGCTTTACATATTTCAATAGGAGATATTTAATGACCATCTGGAATTCATCATAAACCTGTGGTTCTTTATATCTTGTAGGTATCTCTTCTATATGTATGATAAATGAATTGCCATTTCCTAAACTGAACAGTAATACAGGAGAAATATCCCAAACAGTGATGTTGGAAAGGCACGATAGCCACGACATTGAAAACTTCTGGTTTAGGGAAATCCAGAAAAATATACAAAACTTTGAGTATCAGTGGCAAGTTGCTGAAAGACATTGCCAAAGAGTCCGTAAGACCCATAAGGAAAATCTCACTGGTAGGAGAGATCATCAGGATGATAGAAGGGATTCAGGAAACAAGTTTATTAAAAATGAGCTTGGATTAAACATTCAGTCACATCTACCAGAACTGCAGCTATTTAAGGCTGAAGAGAAAATTTATGAATGGAATCACATGGAGAACTATGTCAGCAATTATTCCTTGGTTTCCCCACCGCACAGAATTCCTTCTATCAAACCCCACATTTCTAATGAAGATGAGTATGATTTTATGGATTCATTATTTACACAGAAACAGAAAGCACACATAGAGACAGAACATTACAAATGTAATGAGTGTGGTGAAGCCTTTAATCAAGGCTTACATTTCACTGTACATCAAATAATCCATGCAGAAGAGAAACGATTTGAATGTGCTGTATGTGCCAAGGTCTTTAATAAAAAATCATACCTTGCAAGTCATCGGAGAATACATTTTGGAGAAAAACCTTACAAGTGTAACGAATGTGGCAAAGTCTTCAATACCATTTCACATCTTATACAACATCGGAGAATACACACTGGAGAGAAACCTTACAAATGTAATGAATGTGGCAAGGTCTTCAGTCAAATTGCACACCTTGTACAACATCGGAGAATTCATACTGGGGAGAAACCTTACAAATGTAATGAATGTGGAAAGGTATTCCCTCAAATTTCACACCTTGCAGAACATCGGAGAATTCACAGTGGAGAGAAACCTTACAAATGTAATGAATGTGGTAAGGTGTTCAGTCGTAATTCGTACCTTGTACAGCATCTGATAATCCACACAGGAGAGAAACCTTACAAATGTAAAGAATGTGGAAAGGGATTCCACCAAATCTCACACCTTGCACAACATCGGAGAATTCATACTGGAGAGAAACCTTACAAATGTAATGAATGTGGGAAGGTGTTCAGTCATAAGTCATCCCTAGCAAATCACTGGAGAATTCACACTGGAGAGAAACCTCACAAATGTAATGAATGTGGCAAGGTCTTTAATCATATTTCACACCTTGCACGACATCGGAGAATTCATACTGGAGAGAAACCTTACAAATGTAATGAATGTGGCAAATTCTTCTGTGATAAGTCGAACCTAGCAAGTCATTGGAGAATTCATACTGGAGAGAAACCTTACACATGTAATGAATGTGGTAAAGTATTCAGTCGTAATTCACACCTTGTAAATCATCACAGAATTCATACTGAAGAGAAACCTTATAAATGTAATTAGTGTGGCAAAGAGCTCAGTTAAACTTCACACCTGGCAAAATATCGGAGAATTTATGCTACAGAGAAACCCTATAATTGTAATGAATATGGAAAGGTGTTCCATTATATTTCACATCTTGCATAACATAGGAGAATACATACTGGAGAGAAACCTTACAAATGTAGCCAGCCATGGTGTCTCATACCTGTAATCCTGTCACTCTTGGAGGCTGAGGTGAGAGGCTTGCTTGAACTCAGGAGTTCAAGCCCAGCCTGAGGAAAATACTAAAAAATAGAAATAGAGGGGTGTTGTGGTGCATGCCTGTTGTCCCGGCTACTCTGGAAGCTGAGGCAGGAGGATTACTTGAGCCCAGGAGTTTGAGGTTGCAGTGAGGTTGGATGATGCCATTGCACAGTATCCAGGGCCACAGAGTGAGACTATCACACACAGAAGAAAAAAACTTGCAAATGTAATGAACGTGGCAAGGTCTTCATTAAATTTCACACCTTCCACAACATGGGACAATTTATACTGGAGAGAAACCTTACACACACAATGAATGTGGCAAGGTGTTCAGTCGCAGTTCACACCATGTACCACATCTGATAATCCACACAGGAGAGAAACCTTACAACATGTAATGAATGTGGCAAGGTGTTCAGTCGCAGTTCACACCTTGTACCACATCTGATAATCCACACAGGAGAGAAACCTTACAACATGTAATGAATGTGGCAAGGTGTTCAGTTGCAATTCATACCTGGTGTGACATCTAATAATTCATACTGGTGAGAAATGTTACAAATGTAATGAATGTGGCAAAGTCTTGAGTCAAAATCCATATCTTGTACATC
>CAUYPO010114596.1:0-30169 GCA_963574435.1 Cheirogaleus major | reverse complement strand
TCAAGGTCAGGAGTTCAAAACCAGCCTGAGCAAGAGCGAGACCCCGTCTCTACTAAAAAAATAGAAATAAATTAATTGGCCAACTAAAAATATATAGGAAAAAAATTAGCCGGGCATGGTGGCGCATGCCTGTAGTCCCAGCTACTCCGGAGGCTGAGGCAGAAGGATTGCCTGAGCCCAGGAGTTTGAGGTTGCTGTGAGCTAGGCTGACGCCACAGCACTCACTCTAGCCTGGGCAACAGAGTGAGACTCTGTCTCAAAAAAACAAAAATTTTTGGTTTAGAATGAATACATACACCCAGACGAATGCCTGGCACATAGTAAGTGTTACCTGTTTGTAGTGTTACACAAAGGACTGTATCAGATTCATGTGAATGGCAAAAAGGTAACTGAATTAATTTGTCTCAACTAGGAATGTTGAGGTTTCTGGCCCACTCAAAAACAAAAATGACGAACCACTCGTGGCCATGTACATAAAAAGCAAACGATTTAGTTTGAGAAAAATAAAATGGTATGTTTCTAGAATAAAAAAATAAGAAACTTAGGCTTTCAGACCTTTCATTATGCCTATACATGTAGGAGCAGCTGGCATTGCCTGTGGAATGGGTAAAGAGGGAAAAGTGCATTCCTTGAATTAAATTTTAGAGCTAGAAGACACCCTAGACACTATCTAGTCAGCCCTCTCCTTTTATTTTTTCCTTTATTGTGGGGATAAGTAGAAGAAAAATTAATAGATTATTGCATTTCTTCCATTTGGTAAACTTACTTATATTCAGTTTTTACCCCCTTCAGGAAAAAAATTAACACTGAAGGTGATGTTCCTCCTTCTATGTCAGGAAGCTGTGCTGTGTGTGTAGACAGAGTGCTGTACTTGTTTGGAGGACACCATTCAAGAGGCAATACAAATAAGGTTAGTGTTTCCAAGGATTATGGTTCAAGTCAATTTTATTCTCATTCTCTTTCAAACCTCAGATTTCTAAGGTTAGCCCTATACTTATCTCTGTCCTGGTTAAGATTATAGTATGAATGTGCATTTTACTATTGTGTCTACCAGTCTGTATTTACCTAGGCCTTTTGTAAAATCAAGTTGTGTTGGTAACTTGAGTAGAGTAACTTCCTAGGTTGTTTTTGTTTGTGCTCTTTATAGCTAATTGTTGTCTTAGAACCCCTAAGTGTTAGATAAATTAACACAGACAGAATTTTACATATTGACATTCCAATAATATCATGCCCTAAGACACAGCTATTCAGACTTGGTCCATATTTGTTTCCAAATAGGAAAAGTTGTCACTTATTCTCTTTCAGGTAAGAGATAGATGCAGTCAGTCAGAAAGATGCATATCATAGATAGGTAGATGCTTATCAATTCATTTATTTGGCAACTTAGTAAGCACCTTACATGCTGAGCACTCGGTCAGACACTGGAGACAGAGATGAACAAACTGTAATAGTCTCCGCCTCTAGAAGCTCACGTTCTGGAAGGGACATATATAATAAGTAAACCATGCAATAGCATCTGAGACACAGAGCCTGGCACATAGGACTTAACTCAAAATCACTGAGTTTGCAAGAGTCCTTGACATTGTGTTTGGTAGGATCACTAATAGACGATGCTTGAATTGAATAAAAATGGAAGGGGTAGCCAAGATGCAGAGATATAAGCAAAATATGTCTTGTTTATGGAAATGCCAAGTGATTTATAGGTTTTATACATATGGCTAAGATGGTTTCAAACTATGCTCCTCGAAACTCTAAAGATTTGAGATGCTTTGGGGCACTTGTGGGAAGAGCATATAGTATTAGGTGGGCTGCCCTTCCCTCCTCCATTTTAACAATTTGTAGCTCCAGTTTTGTTTTTATATATTGGGCTTTTGATTAATATTTTGCTTGAAGAAAGTGTTCTTTGCCAAAAATATTTTGTGAGGCGCATCTCATCTACAGGCTGTAGTTGAGCTATGTGTTTTTCAAAGCCAAGGGGGGAAAAAAGTAACTTTGCAACTTGAGGAAGGTTGGGAAGGAGAAAAGCTGAGGTTTTAGGGGGTAGTCACAGAAATCATAGTAGGTTAGTATGTCAAATGGGGTTGAGTGTTTTAAATTTGACAGAAAGGAAGATTGAGTGTTATAGAGAAATAAAAACTGTATATATATAAAATGGCAGATATAGTCATCCTTTGAAGGATAAACCAGTTTTTAATCTTTCAAGTATTGATCCTTAGCTCCTAGAATTAAACAGGCACTGAAGATGTATCTGTTAAATTGAATTTGAAGGTAAAATTGCTAAACCTGACATTTTTGGTAAAACCATCTTAATACCCATAAATTAGATCAGTAGAGTGCCTACCTAAGGCAAAAAATGTACAATGTAAATGAATGCACTGTGATTCCTTCATCAAAAAAGGTGTGGCTATGTTTGCCATACTTACTTTAGCTATTCCCAATCCCTATTTTTTGCCATATCATGAAAAATTTTAAACATATAATGACTAATATTCTAAGTATACTTTTGTGTATATTTGTATATTTTCATAATTAATTGCTCTATAGACATTCCATAAATGATCTAGATTTTAAAAAAGGTGTGGCTATGGGAAAAAAACTAGCTGAACCAACAGTGTGCTTAGTGACTTAGGAAATTTATATTCTGTCACAAATTCCTAATCTAGACACAGACCAGTCTGGCAGCCACTCTAAAGTCACAATTTCAGTAGCATTAGATGGCATTCTTATCACAAATCAGAGTAAAATTAAATGCTAACGTTGAATTTCTTTCACATTACCACATCTAACCGAAATCATTGCTTCTGACAGTTCTACATGCTGGATTCAAGGTCTACAGACAGAGTGTTACAGTGGGAAAGAATTGATTGCCAAGGAATTCCTCCATCATCAAAGGACAAACTTGGTGTCTGGGTATATAAAAACAAGTAAGTTAGTAGTAGAACTATAGGTTTGGGTTATTTATGTGGAAAGTGTCTTCAGCCAATAAGCATAGAACATACTTCATAGGCCCATACGAAGATTAGGTGAATTAATACATGAAAACATTTAACATAGCACCTAAGACATAGTTAAGTGTTAGTCATTTTTATTTGAATTAAGTATTTTCATATAATCAAGTGTACCTTCTTAATACATAACACACTGATTGCCACACTAGGAAAAAAATTTTTTCCTTGGGGCCATGGTGTTATATTATGAAAACAGAATAAAAACTTCAAAACCAAACGATCCTTTCTAACTTAATGAAAATTTTATGTTTTATTGTTCTCTGGGCATGAGTTATATGCAACTTGAAAAATAGTTCACACAGCTCCCAAAGTAAAGAGATGTGTGAGTTATATACACTTCACTAGGCCCCTGGCTCAAAACTAGCATGAGTTAAATATAACCTGGCTGTTAATATGATAAGACAAAAAGAAAAACCCTTGTGTCCTATCCTTTGGATGTTTGAATTTTTAGTATCTTGTTTTTTATCAAACAGGTTAATATTTTTTGGAGGATATGGATATTTACCTGAAGATAAAGTGTTGGGAACTTTCGAATTTGATGAAACATCTTTTTGGGTAAGTGAAGTTTTCATATTTGCATATGGGCTATGTTGAAATACACTTTACGTTTGTAAGTAGTTTTGTTCATTTTTCCTTGTTAATCAGGGGTTATATAATTTTACAAACATTACTTATAAAATAATTCAGATTCTGATTTTCTGTAGAATTCAAGTCATCCACGAGGATGGAATGACCATGTACATATTTTAGACACTGAAACATTCATCTGGAGCCAGCCAATAACTACTGTGAGTTACTGAAGAACAATGAATTATTAAAGCAAGGCCACTTAGAGGAGGAGGGGGATACACCAGAGTTGGAAGGTGTTGTAAATTTGACAGCTTATTCTTGTTTTCTGGAAAGAACAGATCCATAGGTTTCATTGTTCTCCAAAGAATCTGGATTTCAGAAAAGTTTAAGGAATATATGAAGGGACTAACCCAGCATCTATTATCTAATAGATGTTAAGTTGTAGCTGCTATTGCTCATACGGGTTGAGTATCCCTTATCCAGAATGCTTGGGATCAGAAGTGTTTCGGATTTTAGAATATTATGTACTTACCAGCTAACCATCCTTAATCCAAAGATCTGAAATCCAAAATGCTCCAACAAGCATTTCCTTTTTTTTTTAATTTTTTTTTTTTACTTTTATTTTTTTTCTTCTTTTTTTTTCCCCCCCATTCTGAAAGGCCTGCAACAAGCAGACAAGCATTTCCTTTGAGTGTCATGCTGGTGCTCAAAAAGTTTCAGATTGAAGAGTGGGGATACTCAACCTGTAATTAACCTAGCACTACATTGGAATATATATTACTTAAATATTAGATTTCTTTTCCCAGATACTATAAAATGTGCTGGTCTTTATTTTAAAAGATTAAAAAATAAAAAAAATAAAGCAACCTTTCTCTTATATTAACCAGCCTATTTAGTAACACATCTCAAAAATATAAAATTAAATCCCCAATTTGGTAGTCAGCTTTCAGTACTGCTGACTCAAGGTCTGCACTTCAGCTTTTAAAAGCTCAAGTATCTTGCATATTCTCATCCCATATCCAGAGAAGACTGATATTTTCCCTCCATTTATAAAAACTCCTTTCCTAAGTTGCTTGTATAACTTTTTAATAGGGTAAAGCACCTTCACCTCGCGCTGCCCATGCCTGTGCAACTGTTGGAAACAAAGGCTTTGTGTTTGGAGGCAGATATCGAGTGAGTACATAAACAGTTTCAATGACTTGCTTTTGAATTCTTCAAAATAATGATTCAATTATCCTTTTTTTAGGATGCTAGAATGAATGATCTTCACTATCTTAATCTGGATACATGGGAGTGGAATGAATTGTAGGTATCACATTAGGTTATTTAGAGAAGTTTTCCCAATTTTTACCTTTTTCCCTATTATCAGTATATAATATACTTGGCTTAACTTTTCTGTAACTATGAATATAAATAAGCATGATTACTAGGTCCTTAAGGAATTTTGTTTTCAGTTCCTTTAACAGTGTCCCTGGCACATGGCATATGCTCAATGTTTGTTGCAAAAAGGTCTAAAAAGTTGACTGTGCTTTCAAAGAAAATAGTTCAGTATAAAGCACACAATTAAAGTTTTTAAAGTCTTTTTCATAATAATTCCATATAAATTTTAAAAGAAAACTTCAGTTTTTCTGTATTACATATAGTAGCTGATTTTAATCACAGATATTGTAACTTAGCTATTATTTTCAGAATTCCACAAGGCATATGCCCGGTTGGCCGATCTTGGCACTCACTAACACCAGTTTCTTCAGATCATCTTTTTCTCTTTGGAGGATTTACCACTGATAAACAGCCTCTAAGTAAGTCCCTTAAAAATACAATAATGAAATCATCATATATCATCTATATAGAATAAATAGCTGAAAATCAGTCTGTTATAGATATGATAGATATATGAGAGGGCTTATGGGGTTGGAGGGTTTGATATTAATCTTGATCATATAACATACCTATAATTGTACATACTATGACATACTTCCATTATGCTCAGTAAAGAAATGACCTGCAGTACTTAAAAAAAACTAAAGGGCTATAATGTGCAAAGGGCTTACTTAGTTAACTGCAGAGAAAAAAAAAAAAAGGAAATATACTTTCTATATGTACTCATGATCTGATGTATTATTTTACTTGCTAAAGCCGTGCCCTTTAAGTGTCAATGTCATATTAACAGAATAACATACTTCATAGCTTTTTTCTTTGTTTCAATCAGGTGATGCCTGGACTTACTGCATCAGTAAAAACGAATGGATACAGTTTAATCATCCCTATTCTGAAAAACCAAGGTATGAACTATTTAAAAGGTAATTCTTATACTGAATATGTATAAGACTGGTAAGAACTGAAGTTCTGGCTGCATTATATCCACCATTCTTATTTATAAAAATCCTAGCATTTGTTAAGGTTTGACATCATACTTCTAAAGGAAAAGGAAACCAATGTTATCCTAGTATCAAATGCTTGCTTTTCCATCATCTATGTATGAAGAATAGGGCTGGATTTTTGTTTTTGCTTCTTCCTTCCATTATAAAATTATTGATATAGTTAAAATTTATAATCAAGCTTTTTACCTGAGTAAGATGAACTGCATCTATGTTTGTCATTAAAAAGGGTGGGGTTGGGGGGAAAGACTGGAAAGGAATTTCAAAACCTAAAAGAATATATGTGAAAAAAAGATCAAGAACTGTTGATCAGATTTGTCTAACAAAAATTAAGAAGTAGAATCATTCAAAAGAACTTAAACATTGACAGTTATTTCTCTTGGTAATCTTAAAAAGAACTGCTAAAGGAAATACTGGGAGGCCGAGGTGGGTGGATTGCTCAAGGTCAGGAGCTCGTAACCAACCTGAGCAAGAGCGAGACCCTGTCTCTACTAAAAATAGAAAGAAATTAATTGGCCAACTAAAAAGAAATATATAGAAAAAATTAGCCGGGTGTGGTGGTGCATGCCTATAGTCCCAGCTACTCGGGAGGCTGAGGCAGAAGGATTGCTTGAGCCCAGGAGTTTGAGGTTGCTGTGAGCTAGGCTGATGCCACGGCACTGTAGCCGGAGCAACAGAGCAAGACTCTGTCTCCAAAAAAAAAAAAAAAAAAAGAATTGCTGAAGGAAATAATATAGTCAAATTGGTGTTCAAAGCACATAGGCCAGCTTCTATTTTTTTCCCCAAACCTCTAACCCAAGTAGTCATGCCACTTAAGATTTCATTTGCACAAATATCTTTCCATAGAATTACCAGGCTTTCAGCAACAGCATCCCTCACATATTCTGTATAAGGCCAATGTGTCTGTGGAAGGAGGAGAGGGGAGGGCATATACTATTCAGCTCCCATAAGATTTTTATTGCTAACAAAGACCTAGAGAACAGATCATTCAGTTCAATCCCCTCATTGCATAAATGAGGACCAGACCAGAGAGAAAAAGTATCTAGATAAAATAGACATTTTTTTTTTTTTTTTTTAAAAAGCTTTTGCTACTTTCCCTTAAGATTTTACTTACCACCATGATGTTTTGGTCTGAACTACCTTAAGATCTCTAGTCTTTAATTAGCTCTATTCTGTAGTGTACATGATCAGTTTGGTTGTTTGGGTGACTTCAAACTCAAGTGTTTGTTTTAAATGCAGGTTATGGCATACAGCTTGTGCCAGTGATGAAGGAGAAGTAATTGTTTTTGGTGGATGTGCCAACAATCTGCTTGTCCATCACAGAGCTGTAAGTATACCACTTCATATTATTACTGAAACTGGTTTGTGAAGCACTTTTTAATGTACTCTTCATATCTATTTTTCAGGCACACAGTAATGAAATACTTATATTTTCAGTTCAACCAAAATCTCTTGTACGGTGAGTAACTATTTACTTGGCACTTAGATTATTTTACATTGTGTTTCTTAACACTTAAGGGCAATATGAGTCTTCATTGATATAACTAACCAGTTCCTGTGAAACTCTTTAAAGAAAGTTTTTTGGTTTTTTTTTGTAGTTCAAGTGAATACTTCTAAACAGTAAAGTGAAATTATTTTTCTCTTTCCTTGTCTACTTTCAGGCTAAGCTTAGAAGCAGTCATTTGCTTTAAAGAAATGTTAGCCAACGCATGGAACTGCCTTCCAAAACACTTACTTCACAGTGTTAATCAGAGGTTTGGTAGTAACAACACTTCTGGATCTTAAGGCTTCATGGATAATGCCTCTGATAACCTTGCATGGACAGCAGACCTGTAAACATTAGAGTGGCATCATTTGTATAATTATATGCATTGTTGTAGTTTGCAGCCTTTTGGTTTTAATGTGCATGTGAATGGCCTAGAGAACCTATTTTTGTGTCTAAAGTTTACAATAAATGTATTTAACACCAGTAACAGTACTCTATTAAAAGTAAAAGAAAATTAATGCTTGGGCTTTTTACCCCCAAAGAATGGTTATTACATTTCCTTTTTGGTAACTTCAGGATATATACATCTGTAGAAACATTATATGAAACAGTCCTACCATTATGAAATGGTGAAGTTATTTTTTAAAAACATTAAAATTTTAGATTTTTTTTAATGGCAAGAGTAGTCAGTCTATTATATAGCCTAGCATCATAAATATAACATTAATAAAGAGCTTTTATTTTACATTAATTTCAAATGGAAAAATATCCAATAGGACTAAGCTGATCAAAAGAAATCATGGAGGGACCTACAGCTACTTGTAAATGCTTCCTTCAGTGTAGAAGCTGGGGCATATGGTCATGTTGACTACAGGTGGTATTGAAGTGCACTTTTGATATTGTAGGTTAAGATACTCTATCATGCTAGGATAATTACTAGAGGTAGAAATTAAAATGGTACAGAAATGAATGAGATTACAAGAAAATTAATATGAAGACTGAAGGTGTATATATAAATGCATGGAAATAACACCAATTTCTTCTAGGAATTATTTCTTAAGCTGAATCATGAAAATTGTTTGTTATTTTACATTTGGTCTAATACTTTTTTTGACAAGTATAGGTGAAGGTAGAAGAAAATCTACTCTACTCCAATACTTAGGGTTTCAAGACACAATCCTTAAATGTTTAACCACCCCCAGCCCCAACAAGAAAAAAACCTTGTGATTGGCCTGTACTAGATATATATTAGATGTTATATACAGATTTTAAGCAATAGAGCTACTTCACTGTTCAATTTCTTTACATCGTGAAATGAGTACTAAGCGTTAACCTCCCAAATTTCAAGAAAATGTAGAATAACTACAGATGTATTAGCATTTAACTATCCACAAATATTTTAGGAAATCCTATCATAGACAGTGTTTCCACTATATAAAACTGGAAAAAACAAGAATTAAGTCCTTTTGGCGAATATAGCAAGGCAATGTTTAGTTCATTTTTAAACGCGGAAGTCCTGTTACATGGCGTTTTCATCTTTGAACTTCCAAAAGGCTATTAAAATTGGCTCTTCTTAAATATTTTAGGATTTCATTTCAGCTATTTCCTTTTTACATTCAGAAGATTGGGTGCAGACACTTTCACTTTGCCAGGAATGTTTCTTGATAAATCTGTGTCCTAAAAAAAGAAAATTGCTGAATATCTTCACATTCTATATGGTCAATGATGTTTCTTTTATGACAATTATGTATCCTCTGCTGTCAAAAGAAAGGCATTTCCAAAATTTTTAGCTGAAATAATTTTACTGCTTTCAGTAAGACAGCATTTTTTACCAAAACAAAAGAAAATAACTGCTAACATTTTTAATTGTACAACTAATCTTTCCTTTTCTGAAGGAAAACTTTACCTTTACACTGCGGAATAAGTCTTTTTCTCTTGCTGTTGCTTCTTTGGAATGCATGAAACTATTCAAGGCTGTTTTTGCAGCTGTAAATAGAAAACAAAGAATCTACTTCTGTTCAATGAGTGAACTGTTTAAAATATTTAAAAAAAAATTTAAATACCTTTTCCCTTTTTCTGAACTCCAGGAGTAAGTTTCACTTTGTATCTTTAAAAAGGAGAATTGCATGTATTACTAAATAGAGATTACAAAACAACTCATAAAAGTCATTGTGTCAACTGTTTTAAGTAAACTAATGGTGACTTACTTATAGTTTGTCATGGTGGTGTAAGGAGCACATATTGGAATAGCAAACAGTAGTATATCTTCAGCATGTGGCTGTCCTGTCAAAGAATCAAACAGATTTTCCTAAAAAGGGAACATAAAAATAATTATATAATTTATACGAGTCTTAAAGGAAAGTGCTAAAACAATGAATTAATATCTCAGTATATTTTTATCCTTTTTTGATAGGCATATAATCTAAGTAGGAATAGCAGTAGTGCTTAAACTCTGCTTTAAAGTTCTAAAGAGTTAAAGACTAATGCTTAAATATATTATTCTTTACTGCTTAATTTTTGCCTAGTGTAATAAGTAATAAAAACAATGATTTTCAAAATGCTGCCTATAGATACATTTAAGAGAAAGGGGGGAAAACTTGCTGGATATTAAGTTGCAGAAAACTACTATGCATTAAAATGATGCACAGTAATGATCACAAATATATTTAAGGCCCACGGCATGAAAATGGGACTGATACTTTGGGGCTAGTCCAGTGGTTCTCTACCATTGCCCCTGAGGAGATACTGGGCAATGTCTACAAATACTTCTGGTTGTCACAGTGAGGGGTAGGGTGGGTGGAAGGGGTAGTGGGTGCTACTGGCATCTAGTAGGTAAAGGCCAGGGATGTTGCCAACCATTTTATAATGCATGGGACAGCCTCCCCCAACACAAAAATTAACCATCTCATCTTAATAGTGCCAAAGTTGAGAATCTCTGAGCCAGAATAGCTTCCCAGGGCCTCTTAAGAGCTCTCATTTGGCAGGCTGCTGACAAGATTGCCCCTATTTGTTTAACAATATGAGTAAAATTTAGGATTTAGGACAAAATGCTTGGTGCTGAACTGTAATTGATAGTTGAGTGTTTGCTACGTGCCATAAACTTTTCTAAATGCCCTTAACATACATTATCTTCTCGAAACAACTCCCTCCTGGTAGGGACAGTTATTATCCCTATTTTTCACATGAGGTAATAACTGAGGCACAAAGAATAATGTTTCCAAGTTCGCACAATTACATATAGCAGAGTTGGGATTAAAACCTAGAAAGTTTGACTCTGGAGCCTGCAGTCTTGTCTTAGCTTTTTACATTTTAATTGTGTATCAAATATTCTTGGAACTTGATTGCAATGACAGTGTTGTAGTAGGAACCCCAACACAAAATCATACCTCATTTCCCTGTTGATCCAGATCTTGTTCTTCCTGTTCCAACATATAAAAATAAAAGTCATCTATAACTTAAAATGAAATTCCATACCATTAAACCATGAAGAGAAAGAAACAGTGATATAACAAGACTATCATATCTAACCCACAGGATAGGGGCCCCAGGATGTATTCTTCGGTGTCCCAAGACTCTGACGTGAATTTGTGTGTGTGTATTTAATACTTAATAGGCAATGCCATTCAAAGAGAAAAAGGATGGTTCTCTGAAGTGGGGGAAAAACCCCAAACTTTCACATAAAGTATATGCTAAAACAGTGAAAGTTATAAGGACAATCTGAAATGACAATTAAGGTTGATATGTTTGCCAGGAAAAAAGAACATGGAAAATTCTGGTCAACAAAACTTTTTACATCTCTATTCAGTAGTTTTAGGATACATTTTTCACATACTAAGATATGCTTAATTATGGTTGCTTATCTACATAAGAAAAATATCTGGAGATAACTTACTGTCTTAGTCTGTCCAGGTTGAATACCTTAAACCAAATAATTTATAAACAACAGAAATTTACTTCTCACAGTTGTGGAGACTGGAAAGTCCAAAGTGAAAGCACCAACAGATTCAGTGTCTGGTGAGCCTCAAAGATGGCACCTTGTTGCCATGTCCTCACATGGCGAAAGGGCACTCCCTTCAACCTCTTTTGTAAGGGCCCTCATGACTCAATCACTAAAAGCCCCACCTCTTAATACTATCACATTGTGTATGTAGGTTCCAGGATATGAATTTTGGAGGGTATCAACAGAATGTACATAATTACCACCTCTAATGAATATTTACAAGTATAGGGTTTACAGAATAAATTACAGACTATGGGAATAATGTAAATACTTGAGTGCTAAAATGAGTTTAAGTATTACTAAACAATACTGTTCAGCAGGGAAAAGAAAACAGCAATATACAATCTCTAAGCATTATTTGTAATAAACTATAATTATGAGCACATAATTATAAGTCAAGCTTTAACTAAAAACAATGCTGGTGATGAAAATAAAAATTTTTGATTCAGCCTGATTTGATTTTAATCAAAGTTATTAAAATAGCTCAGAATTTCAAGAAGATGTAAATATTCATGTAAGAAGGCAAAACACTGGGCCTATACTCAGTTCATAAAACAATTAGGCAATCATAGCTGGAAAAATACAAACTTCTTGCTGGTTTTGCAACAAAAGTACTTGGCACTTTAAGTGTATACCCATTTTCAACATTAAGAATATAACAGATTCCTACAGAAAAGCTTAGAGAAGTGAAAATTTATTTTCCATTAATCTTCAGGACAATCTCAATTCTTTTGTCTTATTTTCACTAAGTCAGTTCCCATCAGAATCAAGGCCTCTCCATAAAATTATTTTTTAAAGGCTTGTGTTAAATTTTTTATCAGCAGTCAATACTATTATTATGTTTATATAATGCAATTTTAGTCTTTCAGGTTGTATTTCTGAGACGATGTTCCATTAAGAGTAGGATTACTGCTAGTGCTGGTTTTAGCACTTTAAGTCCCATGTCCTGGGAACCCTGGGATAATTAGTCACCCTAAAAGAAGCAAAACCCCACATGTGTAGTAGCCTTACCTTGTCATCATGTGGATCATCTACAGCTAAATCTTGTAATTCATGGGTTATAACCTCAAGAGATGGAGTTTCTTTCTTAATGCTGTCAGAAACCCTTTGCCCACCTCTGGGTTTCTGGGGCTGTTTCTTCACAGGTTCATCCTTTGTTTTTCCTTTCTTCCCCTTTTTTCCTTTTTCTTCTTTGTTTGAACCTGCAGACTTTAATTAATTGAAAGATCAATTAACGTTTGTATTTTCAATGTTGTCAATATTTTAACAAAAAAGTATTGAATGCCTATCATGTTAGGCAGTGGGCTGGATGCCCACTGAAAAAAGCAAAAGAAGAAACATTTTTACATGTTACGTACCCCCAGCAATTTCATGATAAGTTCACGTTCTTCTTCATCCTGGTCTTTGTATTTTTCTTTCATTTTTTTCATTTTACTCTGTAAAATCAGAAGATTTTGGTTAGAAAAATTCAGCAGTAAAAATTATCAACAAATACTTGTAAAGAAAAGGTGCTTCTTTAATCCTCTGTCAAAAATGCTTAATGAACAGGTTCCATTATAATAAATCTGGAGGCTACAAAGATAGCTAAACCATAGTCCTCATTCTCAAGGAATTTACCATCTGGTGGAGAGAAGATACATAAAGAAGTAAAGATAAATTAATTAACATTTTAAATACTATAAGAAAAGTGCAAAGAATTATTTCTCAGAAAATTTCAAGAAATTTTCAGTTTGAGCAAGAAATGTGGCAAAGAAATAAAAGTAAAACTTGAAAGCAAGAATGAAAAAGACAGGAGAGAGTAGTATTAGCAAGTCATCACATTTGGTTGGAGTTAGGGTACACACAGGAAGAAGAGGAAATGGAAGTGGCAAAGCTAGGCAGGGCACTTATTGTAGAGGCTCTTAAGACTGAATTTTATCAACAAAACCAGTGATTCCTTTACCCTGATTACACATCCAAATCACCCTAAGGGTTTTGAACTATAGACACCTAGGCTCCACCTCTATAGATTTTTGTCTCGATTTAGTTGGATTAGCTGGGGCTCAAACAACAAATTCCCAAAATTTTAAAGATTTCTTTAAACAGGACACAAATAACCACGAAAGAAAGGACTGATAAATCAGCCTTCATTAAAATTAACAAATGCTACTCATCAAAAAACACTTTTACAAAAGTGAAAAAAAGTAGACCCCAAAGTGTGAAAAGTACTTGAATACATATATCCAAGAAAGGACTTGTATTCAAGATTACAAAGAACTTCTATACATCAATTAGAAAGATGAGACAACCCAACTTTTAAAATGGGCACTTCAAAAAGAGGATATTCAAAGTTCTAATAAACATGAAAAATAAAGCCCAAGTGAGTCATCAGTATTGTGTATCACTTAAATGACTAAAAAAACAAACACCTGACAATACCAAGTGTTAGTGAGGATGTGGAGCAACTGGAACTCGCATACACCACTTGGTGGGGAACTGATACAATTACTCTGGAAGACTGGTTGGCAGTATCTAATAAAGCTGAACATAACGCGTACACCGTTATCCACCAAATTCCACTCCTAGGCACACTGAACAGAAATGCATACTTGTGGACCCAAAGACATGTGGGGACACATTTAGAAAGGGCATAAGTGAGCCTTCTGGAGTGCTGGAAACATTCCAAGTATCTTGATCTGGGTGGTGGTTTCAGAGATATATGTACATATAAAAATTCACTAAGTTAAAAACTTATGATTTTTGCATTTTACTGTATATATATTGTACATATAGTACAATTAATGAAATGTAGAGAACAAAATTAATGTTATTACCATAAATTGAACTGAGAAACGGAAAACCTAATGAAAAAAGCAGAGTTTCTTAGAAAATATAACTTAGGAAAACCAACTTCGAAAAACCCCCCAGAAAACCTGAATGGATTTAAAAATCGGCCGGGCGCGGTGGCTCACGCCGGTAATCCTAGCTCTCTGGGAGGCCAAGGTGGGCGGATCGTTTGAGCTCAGGAGTTCGAAACCAGCCTGAGCAAGAGCGAGACCCCATCTCTACTAAAAATATAGAAAGAAATTAATTGGCCAACTAAAATATAGAAAAAATGAGTCGGGCATGGTGGCGCATGCCTGTAGTCCCAGCTATTTGGGAGGCTGAGGCAGAAGGATCGCCTGAGCCCAGGAGTTTGAGGTTGCTGTGAGCGAGGCTGATGCCAAGGCACTCTAGCCAGGGCAACAGAGTGAGACTCTGTCTCAAAAAAAAAAAAAAAAAAAAAAAAAGAAGTACTAGATTTGTACACTGAAAACTACAAAACATTGCCGAAATTAAATAAATAAGACCTGAATAAATGGAGACAGCCTGCGTGCGTTCGTGGATTGGAAGACTTGCTATTGCAATTAGGATAGCAACACTCCCTGGATGGATATGCAGATTTAATGCAAGCCCTATCAAAATTCCAATTGTCTTTTTTTTGCAGAAATGGATAAGCTTATCCTAAAATTCACACGGGAATGAACACAAGGAACCCAGCACAGCCACAACAACCTTGAAAAGGAACAAAGCTGGAGGACGCACACTCCCCGATTTCGAAACTTACTACAAAGTTACAGAAATCCAGGCAGTGTGGTGCTGGCAGAAGGATAAACATAGAACAGTGGCATAGAATTGAGAGTCCAGAAAGAAACCTTCACGTTCATCATCGATTGATATTCCACAAAGGTGTCGAGCCAATGCCACGGGGAAAGGAATAGTCTTTTCAACAAACGGTGCTGGGACAACTGGAAACCCACGTGCAAAGAGTGGACTTGGACCCACCTCACGCCATACACAAAAAATAACTAAAAGTGGATCAAAGACCTAAATGTGTTAACAAAAATTAAACTCTTCAGAGAAAACAGGTGAAAACCTTAGTGACCTCAGACTAAATATGATGCAAAAAAGTACAAGAAACCAAAGAGAAAAATGGATAAATTGGACTTCATCAAAGTTAAAAAGTTTTGTACATCCAAGGACTGTATTAAGAAAATAAAAAGACAGCCCATCAAATGGGGGAAAACATTTGCAAATCATATATCTGCTAAGGGTCTAGTATCCAGAATATATAAGGAACTTTTAACAGTTCGACGTAAAAAGACAAACATCCCAATTAAAAAATGCAAAAAAGATTGGAATAGATATTTCCCCAAAGAAGATAGACAAATGGCCAGTAAGCACGTGGAATGATGCTCAACCTCTCTGCTCATCAGGGAAATGCAAATCAAAACCACAAGAAGGCCGTGGTGGCTCACGCCTGTAATCCTAGCACTCTGGGAGGCTGAGGTGGGTGGATCGCTCGAGGTCAGGAGTTCAAAACCAGCCTCAGCAAGATTGAGACCCCGTCTCTACTAAAAAATAGAAAGAAATTAATTGGCCAACTAAAAATATATAGAAAAAATTAGCTGGGCATGATGGCGCATGCCTGTAGTCCCAGCTACTTGGGAGGCTGAGGCAGGAGGATTGCTTGAGCCCAGGAGTTTGAGGTTGCTGTGAGCTAAGCTGATGCCACGGCACTCTAGCCTGGGCAACAAAGTGAGACTCTGTCTCAAAAAAAAAAAAAAAAAAACAAAAAACACAAGAAGTTACCAGCTTACACTCACCAGGGTGCCTAAAATAAAAAAGTCAGATAATAACAAGTGTTGGTGAGGATGTGGAGAAATTGGAACCTGCATGCATTGCTGGTAGGAATGTAAAATGGTGCAGCCACTATGGAAAGGAGTTTGGCAGTGCTTCAAAAAGTGAAACACACAGTTATCGCAGGACCCACTGATTCCATTCCTGGGTATATACCCAAAAGAAATGAAAATGTATGTTCAAACAAAAGCTTGTACACAAATGTTCATAGCAGCACTTTTCATAATAGCCAAAAAGTTGGAACAACCCAAATGTCCATCAACAGAGGAATGGATAAACAAAAAATGGGGTATATTCATACGACGGAATATTATTCAGCCATAAACTGGAATGAAGTCAGGTGCCACAGTATGGATGAACCTTGAAAACGTTACGGTGAGTAAAAGAAGCCAGACACAAAAGGCCACATAGTGTATCATTCTATTTACATTCTGTTTACAAGAAATGTCCTGGATACAAAATCCACAACAATTAGTGGCTGCCGGAAAGCTAGGGGTAGGGGGGGGGAGGAGCAGTCATTACTACTGGGTATGGAGTTTCATTTTGGGCTGATGAAAATGTTTTAGAATTAGGTAGTGATGATACTTGCACAACTCTGTGAATATACTAAAACCACAGAATTGTATACTTTAAAAAGGTGATTTTTTTGCTAAATGAATTATATCTCAATTAGAAAAATAGGAAAAAAAATTTGCAGTGGTGCCAGGACTTAATGTGAGAGAGTGGGCATCATAGGCAAAATGTAACAATATGGAAATAGAATAGCTCAGAACATTCCTAGAAGGGACTGGGCCGGCCACTGAGATCTGAAGTCTTGCCCCAAGGAAATAGAGGCCTAGTCAAACAGCCAATAATAGGAGTGGAGCCAAAATTAGTCCCCAGGTGTGCCTGCCACAGGTACCCTCCGCTGGTGGCTTGTAACCCTAGGTATGGTGGCTACCCAGTGCTTGGAATGTGGCTAGTCCGAATTAAAATGCGCCGAACGGATAAAACACACTGGATTTTGAAGACTTAGTATGATACAAAGAATGTAAAGTATCTTAATAATACTTTTTTAATTCATTATACATTGAAATCATACTGTTCTGGATCTATTGTGTTAGATATAAAATTAATTTCACCAGTTTCTTTTTACTTTCGAAAATGTGACTACTGAAATAATTTAAAATCACACATTTGGTTGGCGTTTATTTCTATTGGGTAGGGCTACTCTTAAGTACTGGGCCCCTGGGGCCAGTGCACAAGGGTGGCATTAATTTATTCATGAAATAAGATTTCACTGAGCATCTTTCGCCAGCGCTGGCCAAAAGCTGATCACAGGGTAGAGGTTAAGCTGGGAAGTGGGTGTCGCCGGCGCCTTCAGTCCCAAAGCGGAGGAGACCAGGCCGGGTGCGTATTCCTTCCTCCTTGGGGGCAAGGTTGATACCTTTGTCACTAGATCCAGAGATGACGTCTGTCTTGAGCCTAATTAAAAAAACAAAAAAACAAAAAAACCCCCCCTGCAAACCACAGCGATTAAAAGCAACGGAAAAGGGTGGGCGTCTTATGTATTTTTTTATTTTTTTGAGACCAGGTCTCGCCCTGTCTCCTGGGCTATGTATTTTTTGACGAGCTTTACTACTTCGGCAGAACTCCACGAAATTAGCACCTTGCGAAGGTTATTCATGGAATCCAAAGTCAGACCCAAGGATGGGCTGGGGGTGGGGTCGCAGGAGGGTCAAAAATTGCAACGGAAACTCCAGGGGGCAGAAACTTTGCCAAGTTCATTCTTGTATCCTCGGAGCCCGGGACGGCGCCCGGCACGTAGTAGGTGCTCCCCCGAAACGTCCGAACGAGCGCACGTGCGAGACTGCGTGCGCGCGGGGATGGGTCCCGCGTGGGGGGAGGCCTCCTCCGGCTTTTGTCCGTCTCCAAGGAGTCCTAGGCTCCCAAACGGTTAAAACCCACTCACTCCCGACGGAGACATGGGATTTATTTGAAATCAATGTCGAGCATTGGTTATTCTAATTCTGGGGCATGGCCAGCCCTGGACATCTGGAATGATCTACGCGCTCGCAGACGCCGCTCGCCACCATTTTCTCCAGGTAATTTTCCGCGCCCGCGCCCGCGGCCCGGGGAGGAGAGGGCTTTCCGACCGTCCTCCCCGGCTCGCCCCGAGGGGGCGGCGGCGGCGCGGGGAGGCGCTCCCGGCGGGCGCGCGGCGCGGGACCCCAGCCCCCAAACTTTGGCAAGTTGCGGCGCGGGGCGCACGGGAGGCGCGGGGCGCGGCCGCGGGCGGAGCCGCCCCCTGACGCCGGCCGCCCCCCCCGGCCCAGCCCGGGCCGCCGCGGCTCGGCTCAAAGTTTGCGGCCGCCCGCGCGGCGCGCGCGGTGCACGGGTGACACGCTGCGGCGGTGTCGGGGCGAGGGACGGCCATATTTGCCGGCGCGGCCCGAGCCGGCGACAACAAAAAGTGCGCGGGCGCCCGGCGGGAGCTCGGACGGCCGCGGGGACGCCGGGGCCGCCGCCACGCCGCCCGGCCTCGCCGCCGCCCTCGCGGCCTGGCCCGGCTGCGCCGCCGCCCGGGGGGATGTCTTACAAGCCGAACTTGGCCGCGCACATGCCCGCCGCCGCCCTCAACGCCGGTGAGTGAGCGCGCCGCGCCCCAAGTGCCGCCAAGTTGGGGGCCCGCGCGCCCGGCCCCGGCCCGGGGCTCCCGGGGGTCCGCGGCGGCCGGGGGCGGCGGGTCCGGGTCCGGGTCCGGGTCCGGGTCTGGGGCAGCGCCGCCGCCGCCATGATCCCGCCGCCGCCAAAGTTCGCGGGGCGCTCGGCGGGCGCGGGGCTCGGGGCTCGGGGCGCGGGCGGCCGCCGCGGTCCCCCCACACCGGCGGCCGCGGACCGCGGGGAGCGCGGCGAGCGAGGGCGAGGGCGGGGGAGGCTTTCTCTCGGCTCTTTTCTCCTCCGGCTTTTGGGTGGCTCGGCGAGGGCCCCTGCCGGCGGGAGTCGGGAGCGGCCCGGGCCGCGCCGGGTGCCGGGTGCCGGGAGCCGAGAGCGGGGCGCGGGGCCCGGGCCGCCCTGGGGAGCCGGGTCCGGCCGGGCTGGGCGCACGTGGGCAGGGCCGGGCCCCGCGTGGGCAGGGCGGGGGGCGGCGGGGTGCCGGCTGCAGCGGGCCCTGAGAGCGCGGGGCCGCAGGACGGGGACAGGGTGGCGCGTGGGCAGGGGACTCTGTGGGCCGGGGGGCCTGGGCCTGGCGCGCGGGAGCGGGGGTTGCCTCATGCGGGCACGCGGGGATCCCCTCAGGCTTGCTCAGAGTGAAAGAAGTTGGAGACCGGGGGCTTCTGGGCCCGTGGGGGCGGGTGGGGCCGGCAGCTCACTCGGGCCCCCCCATGCGGGAGCCCCAAGTCTGGGTGGGCCTCGAGGGCCCCCGCTGCAGAAGCCAGGAGGGGCCCCTAACCCTAACCCTCTCCCTGGCTGGGCTGGGGCTGGGCGCTCCCGGGAAACTCCTGCAGAAGTTGTCTGGCAGCTTCAGGCTGCGCCCAGGGACCAAGCGGGCGGACGATTGTGGGATTCGGAGGTGACCGGCTTTGTGCCCTCACCAGGGCCCGTGTTCTTTAGACACTTGGTTGGGAACAGACTTCCCAAAAGGCGCCTTGGGTGGGGGTGCCTAGGGAGCAGGAGGCCTCAAGGGGGGAGGGGACTGGCCCTGCTGGTCATAAATGCCACGCTGGCTGTTAGGCTCAAGTTTTGGGCCTCGTCTCCAAATGTTGACTCCATAATTCCAAAAATCTGAAGAGGGACCTGGAAAAGCGAGATTAAAAACAATCTTTTTGGACACGGAGGTGTAGGGGTTGGAAAGGGTTAAGAGTCAGGGCGCGGAGGGAGAGTTGAATTGCTCCAACGTGGGCTCTGAGCTCCGAGGAGCAAACAGCCACTGTTTTCTCCTCAAACACTGTCACCTCCTCTGGGGTCCGCAGACCTTACAAAGACGGGCTTTGTTGCCAGGTAGGATCTCTCCAGGCTTCTTTCCCGAGTCTGGATGCTGGGGGGGTGCGCTGCCCCCGGACAAGGCCCGATCTCAGGCCTGCCCTGGAGTCACTGGGGCACAGGCCCTAGACTGAGACCTTTGGGGTTTGGGGTCACAGGGACGAGGTACCCCCTGGGGCCCCTGAAGCCCTGTCCTGGACAGACCAGCACCTGCACCCAGGTCTCCTTTCTCCTGGGGGTTATTCCAGGAATGCTGAGATCCCCAGAGCTCTGGTGTCTTGGTGGGGGGCCGCCTGCCCCCATGGGCCCCTTTGCAGAAAGCCAGGCTCTCTTCCTGCTATTTGCATCCAAGATGGACTCTCCGCTGCCTGCCGCTCCTCCGGCTTCCTTGTCATCATCCCTCACGCCCTCCAGCCCTGCCTCCTGCTCACGGGTTGCCAAGCCAACCCACGGCCTGGCCGGTGGTGGCAGTGGCGGAGTTAGACAAAGCCCCCGCCTCCCCTGCCCGAGAGCCCCCCCAGGCGCCCCAAGTGGCGGGAAGGCCGCCAGCTCCCCAGGCCCGGGCGCTCTTTGTCTGGCGTGGGGGCGGGGAGCTGCGCCTGGCCCCAGGAGCTTCCTGGCCTTTGCCAACCCCTCCGGTTCCCTGCACACTGCGCTCATTGTCTGAGATGCTCCGAGAAGGCTGTGCTGACGTGGTCCCTGTGTCCCGGTCCCTGTGTCTGCAGCAAGGAGTGGCCACGAGTGGAACTCAGGGCCTTTTGCCAACTCTCCCCGGGGCCAGAACCCCCCAACGCTGAATAAGGGACCGGCCTTGGCACAGAGTCGGGGTCCCCTGCCACTTTACTGGGTGACGGGAGAGTTAAGCTCTGAGCTATTGCTCGACTCTCCCCCAGCCAAAACGGGGCGATTGCCCATTCCTCCTCCCTCTCTCTTAGCCCCCCAAAACCTAACCCCAGTACCATCAAACAGCAGGCTCTAGAGCCTTATACCTTCTAATGAGAAGCACCGCCTGTAACAGATGGAGAAACTGAGGCCCCAAGAGGGAAGGGCCTTGTCTTAGTTCCTGGACCGGCTCCTAGCCCAGGAGGGGAGATGGAGAAGGGGGGGGGGCTGAGGGTAGACAGAGGATGTGTGGGAAGTGGACAGTGTGCTGGAATCTTCTAAATGTCCTGAAGGGCTGTGTCTTCCCAAGCCCAGAAAGCTGTCACTTGTCACTGCTCATAGCTGTCAGGACTGGAACCCAGGTCTGGGCCTGCAATCCCCAGCCACCGGGGCCACGCCCACTGCCACATTGGAAGACGTGGGGGAACGGGGGGGGGGGCGCCCTGTGCCATTCCTGCGAGCTGGCCACTGCAGGGCCACAGTGGCTGTGGACCGAGGGCCTGCTTGTAGTTCATCCCCCTCCTGAGCACAGGTGTCTCATCATCCCTATTTGGGGTCGTGGAAACTGAGGCGCAGAGTGGCCCAGTGCTCTGCCTGGTCAGGATCCAAGTCGATGTTTCCTGAGCGGGCAGCTCAAACTTCGGCATAAGCCAGGGCCCCAGGGGAGTCCAGGACAGGCCTGGGACCTAGGAGACATCTCGGGTGCTGTCCCAGCACCTGGATGAGGGTGGGTGTTGGGTAGCCAGCCCCCTGCGGTAGCCTCTTCTGTGCCACGTGGCCTGGGGTCAGGCCCCCTCAGGCTCCCGGGTTCTCCAGGGCCCCTCCCAGCTCCATCAGCCCGAGCTCCTGAACTTCCTTCCTCCCCTGCCCCTCCCCTCGCCCACACCACACGAGCAGCTGGTTGGTTTGGCCAGACTGGCACCAGCTGTCCATCCCCGGGGCCAAGTCTGTGGAGCCCGCTGTGTGCGAGAGAGAGAGACCGTGTGGCTCTGGGGGCGGCAGGCGGGCAGCTGCCGAGGAGGACTAGGTAAATTCTCCATGGTTACCGCTGTTTGTAATTCTGCAGGATGTCCTTTACCCGCTAATGGCCACTGGGACGCCATTGTGGGTCTGCATGCTCCCTGCCACCGCTCCCCACCCGCATCCAGCAGGCTGCGTCCTGAGCTGGGCCCTGGGCCCGACTTGGTCTCTGACTGCTGGCGCTGGACATCGTCCCTGAACGTTGCCTCCCACGCGTGGGGCCGTGACCCTCCTCTCTCGGGGTGCAGAGCCCTGGGAGTGTAGACTGTCCCCTTCTTGGAGGGGGTGACAGAGCTTGAGGGGTGTGTCTGAGGGCGCACAGAGAGGCTGAGTGGTCCAGGTTGCTGGTTTTGTGTGCAGCGCACCTGTCTGCAGCCAGGGCTGGGGCCCCGTCCTCGAAGGCCTTCCCCGTCTTCCTCCCGGTGAGTCCAGCAGCGAGCTGGGCACCTGGGAGCAAACAGGCTTCTGTGTGTTCGGAATCTCGGTCCAGGTGTGACCAGCCTCGGGAGTGAGTGGGCTCTTGTGGCGGTGATGTGGCTCTAGGTTATCAACCTCTGGGGAGCAGGACACGGAAAGGGGACAGGCAGGGATTAGGCCGAAAACAGCAGTGGCTTTCATCTTTCGTGCCAGTCCCTCCTGCCTGGAAGGCTCTGATGGCCGGGACGGAGTTGCGTGATTGATTTCCTGTGTCTGCCGCAGAGGTGGGGCGGGCGGGCGCGTTTTAGCCGCGTATTTGCTGTCAGTCCTCTGCGCATCAGGGCCACGGCCAGTCAAACTGGAGGTCAAGAGCAGGGTTGTTTGTCCTGTGGGGACAGAAGACCACAGTTGGTGGCATGGGTCTTGGGCAGGGCACTGTTGCAGGGCCCAGTGTCCTCACGTTGGGCACAGCCAGCCCAGGCTGTGCCACTCCTGACCCCTCTTTCCTACCCTGCAGCTGGGAGCGTCCACTCGCCTTCCACCAGCATGGCGACCTCCTCACAGTACCGCCAGCTGCTGAGTGACTACGGGCCACCGTCCCTAGGCTACACCCAGGTACGACACAGCGGGGGAGGGGGGCCTGGGGACTGGGGGGAGATGTGCTCCCCACCGTCCCGGAGAGGAGTCGGTGGAAAACAGGAGCAGAAAGGACTGCGGGGCAGTCACCTGCACTCCCTCAGCCCAGGGCCCGGGCTTGGCACCTGTTCAGACAGGACACGTCACAGTGGAGGGCCACAAGCACTGGGCTTCATGGGGACGTTGAGGCGGGCAGGGAAGGGGCGCACAGAGAACGAGCGGCAGCCCTGAGAGCCTCTTCGGCCACCACCCTACCTGTCTCTCCACTAGGCCTCCTCACTCTTTCCTGCGCAAGTGAGGCCTGACCTTGGCCTTGGATCTCTAAGCTGGGGTGGAGGAGAGGGGCCGTCCCACTTGCTCTCTGTGGGGCGTGGGCCCAAGGAAAGGAGGATGGCCCGTGTCTTAAAGGAGTCAAGATGTGTGAGGCTGTGTACCAGCTTCCACCACTTTCTAGACTGTGACCGCCATGTGGCAGCCCCCCAAGGGCTCAGTCTCCTTATCAGTCCCACCTGGATCCCAGTACCTGCCTCAGCGGCTGGTGAGCAACAGGAATGGGGCAAGCCACCACTTCAGCCACATGCCGAGTCTGCCAGGGACACGCCGCCCCTGGTCAGGCCCAGTCCTCTGAGCCGGGGTCCTTGTCAGCCGGAAGGTTCTCCCTGGTCCAGGCCCAGTGCGAGTGTTCCAAAGTCGCCGCCAGTGTTCCGAGGTCACCACGGAGGCTGCTCCTCTGGGGGGTGGTCACCCAGCCCCCGGGGGCCATGGCACGCGGGGCCGTCCTGTCCCAGGAGGAGAAGCAGGCGCGGACCCGGGAACGGGACCGGCTGAAGAAGCGGCGGCGGCGAGAGGATGGGCTGAAGCGCAGCCTGGAGCGGCAGCGCAACGCCATGGCCATGCGGCGGCAGCGCCAGGAGAGGAGGGAGGACCGCCAGGCTCGGAGGTGGCGGCGGCGGCGCCAGGGGTCTGAGCAGCAGGACCAGGACCAGGACCAGGACGGGAGGCCGGAGCACGAGGCCAGGGGACAGAGGCGGCAGAGGAGGACGGGGGAGCTGGTGGCCTCGCTGACCCGGGGGCTCTGGGTGGTGGTTGGAGGAGGAGGTTTTCTGTGGGGTGGGGCCTGCTGGTGGGGCGACGAGTGAGTGGGACACACCCCAGGTTGCGTCCTGCTGGCCTCGGGTGTGGCCTCCATCGCCTGGCTGTACCTTCTTAGCCATCTGGTCCTGGGAAATCCTCTGAACTTTTTTTCGTTGAGATAAGCCAGCTCTTCTGTCTTTTTTGTTTGAGATGATAAACTGGCTTTCCGGAGACTGCTGGGTGGTTTCCTTGTGTGTGCGAGGATGGCAGGGTGAGGACCAGCCTCCCTGACCTGCACTTGTCCTCAGCGTGGGACGCACCCGGGGCTGCCTGCCCTCCGGCGTCTGCCCGGGGCTCAGGCTGGGGTTCGGCGCATCATTCGTTTCTTTCTGACTCCAGGGAACCGGGAGCAGCCAGGTGCCCCAGAGCAAGTACGCGGAGCTGCTGGCCATCATCGAGGAGCTGGGGAAAGAGATCAGACCCACCTACGCGGGGAGCAAGAGCGCGATGGAGAGGCTGAAACGCGGTAAGCTGAGGGCCAGGTGACCCCGCGGCCTTGAAAGATTTTCTAGGGAAAACGTTGGAGCGAGGGTTAGGGAGGCGTCGGCGCTCCTGGCTCCTGTTTTGTTCCAGAATCGAGGTCTGATGTGGCGGCCTCGGGAAGAGCCCCGGGGCTGGTTCTCTCTGATTGGGCTTTCAGGCAGGGCAGCCCCCGCCAGTGAGCCCCCCTCCCCTCGAGTGCTGCTGGGACGGTCTGCTGGCTCTCGAGGGAACCTCTGTAGCCCCCAGACCCTGCAGCTCTGTCCCCCACCTGCTGCACTCCTGGTGGCCGCAGCAGGGAGCCAGACACAGCAGCTTCCTCCACTGGGCCGGCGTGACCACAGAGGCTGATCATGACCCAGGATTTAGGGTCCGTTGGTCCCTGCACTGCCCTCTGCTGTCCCCTCTTGGGAGCGGGGGCCCAAGGAAGCGTGTGGTCTGTGCTAGCGTCTGGGGAGGGAAGGGGAGACCACTCTGGGGTTCCTTAATGATTGAAGAGGGAGGGCGGGCAGAGGTCACAACGCAAGGGACGGCGAGTGTGACTGACCAGCTGATTCTGGAAGGACGTTAACTAGGTTGCCACCTCACGGAGTGAAAGGGGGCGGAGGGGAGAGGATTTCTGTTTTAGAAGGTGGCAGTTCAGAGCCGTGGCCTGTGAGCTCATTTGAGATGAGGAAGGATTTGGGGGCAGGAGGAGCAACGTTGGGGAAAAGGAAAGAAGCCTGTGGCCCCAGCGGGGGCTGCTGCCGAGGGCGTGAACCCCCAGGGGCGCCTGGGCCAGCGGAGGACAGGCTGCTGCCGAGAGCAGGGACGTTCCTGGCTGGTGTTCGTGAAACCTTTGTGAAGAGTGGTTCAAGTCAAGTGGATCCGAGCTGCTGGTTGAGCTGCTGGTTCCTCAGTGACGGGGAAGACCTAGTGCCACCCTCTGGCCAGCCAGGCCCAAGCTAACCAAACTTAGGTCACAGCAGGCTGAGACGGGTCACAGACGGGGTGGGGCTCAGGAGCGCTGTTGGCAAACTACAGCCCGTGAACCAAGAAAGGTTTTTAATGGTTGTTAATGGTGAAAAAAAATACGAGTTTGGGACACGTGAAAATTAGTGAGATTCAAACTTCAGGGACAATAAATAAAGATTTGTTGGGAGGCCGGGCGCGGTGGCTCACGCCTATAATCCTAGCACTCTGGGAGGCCGAGGCGGGCGGATTGCTCAAGGTCAGGAGTTCGAGACCAGCCTGAGCAAGAGCGAGACCCCATCTCTACTAAAAATAGAAAGAAATTAATTGGACAACTAAAAATATATATGGAAAAAATTAGCCGGGCATGGTGGCACATGTCTGTAGTCCCAGCTACTCAGGAGGCTGAGGCAGAAGGATTGCTTGAGCCCAGGAGTTTGAGGTTGCTGTGAGCTAGGCTGACGCCACGGCACTCTAGCCCGGGCGATGGAGTGAGACTCTGTCTCAAAAAAAAAAAAAAAAAAAAAAAGATTTGTTGGAATATGGCCATACCCATGGTTTACAGATTGGCTGCTTTCACGATCCGTAATGGTCACATTGAGTAGTTGTGACAGAGACTGTGTGGCCTGAAAAGCTTAAAATGTTTGCTGTCTGGCCCTTTCCAAGGCTCTGAGAGAATACTTGTGAGGTGTGGACACCTAAGTTTTAGCTGCTGATGTGGGGATGTCATTCATAGTGGCCTCTGGGAGTCGTGTACTAAAAGGGATAGAATTCTTCGTGTCTATTAAAATGAGATCAGGCTGGGTGTGTGGTGGCTCATGCCTGTAATCCCAGCACTATGGGAGGCCAAGGCAGGAGGATCCTTTGAGGCTAGACATTTGAGACCAGCCTGGGCAACATAGAGAGACCCTATCTCAAAAAATAAATAAATAAATAAAATGAGATCAATATTTCATAGAGCTCAGTAGAAGCAAAAATAAAAAGAACGAAAAAAGGTAACCATAAAAGAGATTCTTAGGGCAGAAGGTGGCTGAAATACCCGCATCCTGAGGGACGGCTGTCACTCACAGTAGACACAGAGTTGAACACACAGGAGCCTCGTCCTCTTGTACCCTGAAGTATTCTCTTGCCTGCTTGACAGCGGTAAAGCCCTTTCTAGAACTTAGACTATTGTGTAGCCAGAGGAAAATCTTCACAGCAGGTCAGGCTTAAAGAACCTGGGTGGAAACACATTTATTCCCATCATCCGACAGAATGTCATGAAAAGAGAGCTTGCTGGTCCCACCTTGAGTGCAGAAAGAAAGTTTTAGGGAGACATGAAGGGTTTTGGCTAGGAGGGAAGGGCTTTGAGAGGTGGGATGGGATTTGTTAGTGTCATGTAGGGTCGTTTGGACGCAGGTGCCCCGAGTTCCCTTCCAGTCTGAGGGCTCATGGCCAGGGTGTGGAAGGAGGGACCCTCTTCCTGTTCCGGGATGGCTGCTTCTGGCTGGGCCGAGAGAAGTGGGTGAATCGCGGCCTCTGCTTCTCTTTCAGGCATCATTCACGCTAGAGGACTGGTTCGGGAGTGCTTGGCTGAGACGGAACGGAATGCCAGATCCTAGCCGCCTGGTTGGCTTTGAAGGCTTTCCATCTTTTTACAAGATGGGAAGTGACAGTTCATCTCCCCTGTTCAGATGAAACTCTTGTTTTCCAAATGGTAGCAGTTTGGTTTTTCCTCCCATGGTTCACCTGACTCTGAACCTACAGTCTCAAAGATTGAGAAAAGATTTTGCGGTTAATTAGGATTTGCATTTTAAGTAGTTAGGAATTACCCTCTTTTTTTTTTTTGGTAAGCATTGATTTAAAAGATGCACGTGAAGTTATCTTACAGCAAACTAGTTTGCCCCCAAAACACCTGGGTCTCCCTTTAATCTTCTCTTCTGAGTACATTTCTGTTACCCATGTTGTTCTTTGTTCCTTTTCATAAGCTAATACAGCTCTAGGGATTGTTTTTAACGCGCACTGACAGCACGCCTTCCTCAGTAGCTGGTCCGTTTGCCACACAGTGTAGAATCTGCTTAATGTAACTTCTTTTTTGCTTAAGCATTTGCATGACTATTAGTGCTTCAAAGTCAATTTTAAAAATGCACAAGTTATAAATACAGAAGAAAGAGCAACCTACCAGACCTAACAAGGACCCCCGAAAATTTTCGTACTAAGACTGTAAGTAGATTTCAGTTCTGCGTTTACTGTAAGTTGATAAAAACATCTGGAAGAAAATGACTAAACTGTTTGCATCTTTGTATGTATTTATTACTTGATGTAATAAAGCTTATTTTCATTAACAATTTGTATTAAAATGTGGGTTCCTTGAATTCCTAAGTCCTATTTTAAAACAGCTCCTCAGTAACCCAGGAGGCTGAGGCAGGAGGATTGCTTGAAGCCAAGAGTTTGAGACCAGCCTGGGCAAAATAGCAAGACCCCATTTCTACAACAGAATTAAAAAATCAGCTAGGCATGGTGGTATACACCTATAGTCCCAGCCAGCTACTTGGAAGGCTGAGGTTGGAGGATCACTCGAGCCTAGGAGTTGGAGGCTGCAATGAGCGATGATTGTACCACTGTACTTCAGTCTGGGCAACAGAGTGAGGCCCTGTCTCTAAAAATAAATAAAAATAAAGCGGCTCCTCAATGAGAGGTAGGAGCTACCTGTCAAAGGGTGTTTTCCCACCTGGCCCAGACACATTTAGTGTGATGACATCATTAGCACAGTTGGCCGAGGAAAGAAAGTGTTTGCTGAGTCAGAGGTAGGGATAAAGTGAAGTGGCATTGTGGGTGTATTTTAACTGCAGAAAACGGAAGTGTATGCCAGGAAAGAAAATAAATAAGAAAAATAACGAGAGCAGAGTTGCTGACCTGGCCCATTACTCCCCGAGTCAGGCCATTCTTGGTTCATAGGTGCTTACCTGTGAGCATTTCCTGGGTGCTATAGGAATCTTTTTCATAAAAATGTGGCCCCTAAACTCAGGCTAGCTCCTTCATCTGGTGCTCACTGGAAGAATTATCTGGTCTGGTGCTGGGGAAAAATTGGGTTGTGCTGGATGTACCAAGAATCCACTTGGTGGTCTGTGTCGGTGCCTTCCAGGGGGATTTTGAGTTAATTTTTACTTTCTACCTTAGGCACTAGTCCCCTGTAATGAAGATTTGCCTTGGTGAGGGGTGGACTAAGACAATGAGAGGTTTATCTGTGATGCAGGCAAGAAGCAAGGTTCCAGCTACGAGACATCTGAGGCTGGTAGGAGTGGGTTCCGGGGGAGTGGGTGTCTCTGCGTCGTCTTTGTGCACATGGTGGGAAATGGCAAGGGTGCCAGAGAAGACAGATTGAAGCCTCTGTCCTTCTGGTCTAGAGCTTCACACTTCCCTTCCCAGTGTTATTGGTTTCTTGTGTGTCATCAAGGCTTTATCTTCTCAAGGGAGGTTGGGATGGAGAAAGGTCCTAGACGCTCCAACAGGAGATACAGAATGAGAGACCTGCAGAGAGTGCTGAAGTTTTTCCAAAGCAGGCTACGCCATGGCGACAAGAGCCTTAACTGGTGGCAGCCTCAAAGGTAGAGGTTTACCTGGGAGTATCTGGCCTGCTAGATGGACGGGCCTTCGCTGCAAAAATGAGGCAGGTCCTGCGTCTGGCAGGTCCTCTCACCTCAGTATTTTTCCCTACCTGTATTGTATGTGAACTCCAGATGAGTTTTAACAAGCCAAGTGATTGAGCATGGCTAAGAAAAAACCCCAACAAACTAACAGGAAGGTCAAATCCAGCTTGAGTGATAAAAATTCACAAATCAGGTTCTGGAAGCATCATCTCTTATAAATCTACTTGGAAATCAACATACAGAGAATATGTGTATTTCTTCATTAGAGACTTGGCAACATACAGTCTATTAAGCTAATGGAGTAAATGGGCAAGTAACTTACTGACTTTTAACTCTTTCACCATCTTGTTATCTCCTTTATTCTCTTAACCTGACATGAGGATAACTGACATCTGGTTGTCACTGAACAATGGCCTCCCCGTGGACAACAAAGTGCCACTAGATGCTATTAATGTGTGACTCAATTCTCTAGAAAAATGGATCTTCCTGGCTGGGTGTGGGAGCTCACGTGTGGAATCCCAGCACTTTGGAAGGCCAAGGCAGGAGGATCGCTTGAGCCCAAGAGTTTGAGACCAACCTGGGCAATAGTGAGCCCCTGTCGGTCTTTGCAAAAAAAAAAAAAAATTAGCCAGGCTTGGTGGTGTGTACCTGTGGTACCAGCTACTCGGGAGGCTGAGAAAGGAGGATCACTTGAGCCCAGGAGTTGGAGGCTGCAGTGAGCTATGAGGATGGCACTGTACTCCAGCCTGGGTGACAGAGTGAGACCCTTTCTCTAAAAAGAAAACACTTTATATTAATGCTTTTTTGAAAAAATTTTTTATTTTTAATTTATAAAAAAACAATCACATGAGCAAACATGCAGCTGAAAATAAGGGGACACCCTTCTGACTACTGCCCAGGTGAACAGCTAGGACTGTCAGCACCCCTAGAGGCACACCACAATGACACCCCCCCTT